>JAHBCN010020666.1:0-14894 GCA_019359885.1 Listronotus oregonensis
CAGACAAGTGTTTCAAAGTTTATGGGTTGTGTCAGAGCAAAGCTGAGAGGTCACAGGGTGTGCAAGAGACTGCCTGTTGTTTTAAAAACTAGAATGTTTTATTCGAGCGTAAGTAAACTAGACAGTAGATTAAAATAAAAGTTTCTGAATAAAGTTATTGCTTGAATTAAATGGTAATTAATTTTTGTTTTTGACTAATCAAATAATATATTCGGTCTTCCTCAGCAATATTTTAATTAAATAACCCTCCATGTATTTGTTTCACAAAATTTACTCAGATTGCTCTGACACGTGTTTTGGTCATACGACCATTTTAAAAAAACTTTACAAGAAAACTAAACCCAAAAATGCTACTATTTTAACATCTGGCAAAAGTTACCAAAAAAGTTTCCCAAATAAGTTCCAAACATCAACAAACCACCTTCTTTTTCCAGGTTATCAACTCATTTTATCTTTTCGACCCCATGACGGCGTATGTCCCTTATCTGACATACTTCCCACATCTGAGTTTTTTTTTTTTTTTTTTAAAAAGATCGACACTAATATTTCCCAGTTTTTATTAGCGAATAAGTAATCATCCTCAGGAATTTTAATGTTCACAATAAGGACTGGCTAGGATCTAAAAAACTGGCACCTAAGGCAGAGCAGCCGAAAACTTGCAGTAACTCGCTTACCAATTTAATTATGAAACCTACTTACCCCTAGAGGGTTCCCAGTCCTATAATTCTAACCCTCAGGATATTTTTCTTACTTTGCACCCTCGAGCTCAAAAAACCTACAAAAAAGCAACAGTAACTTTTAGCACAAATTCTTATCCACCCCTAATCTTTAAAGGTAAAATTGTTTTTACATCTAAAGAAAAAGCCATTGCCAAACAATTTTCTGCCAATGCTACCCTTAATCCTCCTATTAATCTTTTTCTTTCAACAGTTGCCCCTGTTCCTCATAAAATATCCGATATCATTTTTAAAGTCAAACATCTAGCGTATCCTTTTTTCTATTACCAAAAAATCTTCTCGGCTGGATGGCATATCAGCAATCGTCTAAAAAGATGTGCTCTCGAGCTTGCACCCATCCTAACTCGCCTCTTTCGAATCTCTTACGACATTTTTCCGGAGAGCTGGAAAGCTGCATCTGCGCAACCTGCCCTCAAAAAAGGGTGCAAAACTGTATCTTTAAACTATAGACATATACCTCTTCTTTCACGTATTTGTAAGGTAGTGGAAAAATTTAATAATTTCCAAATTTTAAAGTATTTGGCAAAATTTTACATGACAGACAGTATGGCTTCCATAAGAGAAGATCCACAGCTCATCTTTTTTTCTTTTTGGGCCTAAAAACTGAGTTTTTTCCCGTGAGTCACAAATCGTTGCTCTTGACATATCCAAAGCTTTTGATCAGATCTGGCATGATGGGCTCCCTAACTATCTTTCTTTTTACAGTCTTTCACCTAAAACCCAAGAAGAAAAGGGGAATGCTCCGGCCGGCCTACGACAACACACACACACACACACCACCTCAGTAATTCCAGGTCTCACGATTATTCGTAAGACTATATTTCCGAAGTTGGTTTCCATTTCACGATCTTACGAATAAGGTAGCAATTCTAACGATTTAAAATAAATTATTTAAAAATAAAATATTGCATTTAAAGTATTAATTTACTTCGTCCCCGGGGAATTCCTCCCGTCGCCTACAAGCGGGTTATCGAGCAGAACGACATGGGATTCCCCGTTGATTGCGGTAAATGGTGGATTACAATTTATTTGTTTGCATTTTCACGCAGTCCTGTCTCGTATCGAAAATTTTACATAAGTCAAAACCATTGAAAGTATTTTATTTGGAAAAAGTTTAATTGGCGACAACAATTGTTATGATTTTTCTATCAATAACAACATGATAGACAAGTTAGGTAGTTGTGATAGATTATATAGCGATAAAAAGGATAATACTGACTCAAACGATTCTGAGGACTGAGCAGAATATAATAGTGCCTATTGCCTAGATTACGCTAGGTCAATTTTGTAGTTTATGTTACCTACTCGTTTATTTAGTGTTTTTATATTTAAATTGGTGTAATGTAAAGTTACATTAAGTTTAATAAATGTTGTCATTGCATTTCACGATTTCTGCTTGATCTCATCTGGCAACACTGCACACACTACTCGGTATCAACCGGTCCCCGGCCGACAATGCAAGTGAACGCGACGGGCAATGTTGCCAACCAGTAAAAATAAAATTATTTATTTTGTCTTGATCGGTAAAATAACAAATAGCTATTATTCAAATAATAAATTATCTTTAACCATTTTAAAATACTAATATTTTTTACAAACTCCTTTTTTTTGCTAAGCGCCTAACTTTTTTTAAATAAAAATGTTTAATAAATGTATGATTTTTAAAACATATCTAAAATTGCTAATAAATATTTTACGAAATGACAACACTGTTGACAATATCCTAATGAATCGTAGGCACCCTCGACCGTCGTTGTATTGAAAGTAGGATGATAGGGGAAATTTTTGTCGTTTTCTTTTTAATCTGGGGTCATACCATATGTATCCTACTCTATTACATTAAAATTGGCTACCAAGGTCTTGCTTTGCCAATCCTGTATAGTCGTTGGAGACGATTGACAAAAAAAAGTGTTTTAAAAGTTTTAAGAATAAAAAGAATTTTCCATATGTGTCTAATTTTTTGGCGGTTACTGTATAACAGATCAATCAAGAAATTACTGTCTACTTGTCCTTAAATCATAAAGATCTTGGTTTTTTGAACCAGTCAATGTCTATATTTTTCCTTTAAATTAATAATTCATGTGGTGCCTTGACGTACACGTGACGCATCAATCATGCACGTATCTCATGAGAAGAGAAAAATAACGCAATTTTTCTGTCACTTCTCGCGGCCATATTAAATTACCTACAGGTATTCAAGAGATGCTGCTTAGTAAGACAGGGCACGAACTTGCCACTTGCGAGAATATTTTCATTTCAATTCGGAACATTATTCTTACTTTCGGATATTTATCTTGAGATGTACGTTCGTGGGGATTTGGTTATTTCTCAGCCCTTCATTAATAAAAACGTTTTTAACAGTTGGACATTTTCAAATTTAAATCGATTGTATATAAACCTAAAGTTTTTGTTCTGATTTGGAAAAAACTTTTAACCAGGAGACATCTAAGCAATAAAGAAGTAAGTACAGGGTTATTAATTTTAAATTAAACAGGGCTTTATTTCTGAACTTCCCTGTACTTATTTAAAAAACGAATATAGCCATTTCGTGTATTTTTTTCCGTAGAATTCAATAATCTAATCAGAAAAACATTTGAAACAAAAACAAAAGAGTTACAGCACGAGTGACGTATTTTTTAAATGGAATACCCCGTATATTTTTATATCAATAGATAGAGATTTTCACGAGGAATTCGGTGATATAGGGATTGCTGGGTTTATTTTCTGCGGTTCTGCTGTAATTGTCCAAAACACGGGATGATACTATAAGGATAGTTTCACATGAAAAAACCTGGCTGCCACAGGTCACAGGTGCTTATTTGTCAAAGTCTAGAATTTTAAATATACGTTTATTACTTTTTGAGTCGTTTTATAATGAGATTTTTATCAAAAGAACGGCTTCAAATTATAACTCTCTTTTATAAATGTGGAGAAAACGCCAGGTAAACACAACGAAGATATGTTGCAAATTTCCATCGAAATATATCAGTAAAAACGATTTTAAAACTGAAGGTCTTATTCGAAGAAACAAAATCGTTACATATTAGGAAAAGGACTACAATAAGAAAAAGAAACCGGGATCGAGCTATTCTAAATTATTTTACTTTGTATCCCATGAAGTCAATTACTGACGAGTTAGAGACCCTGCAAGAAGAAGAGTAACCTTAAACAAGATAACGATCCTGCCCTGTTTCAAACGATTCTTTGGACGGATAAAGCTACGTTCACTACATCGGGAATGTTTAACCGACGGTAATACGCACAGCTGGGCAAGACAAAATTCCAGGAAATTTCAAGAGATTAAATACCAAGGGAAGTCTTTTCTTCATGTCTGGTGTGCTTAACAATAGAATTGCTGGGCCAATATTCTATTAGGGATCCTTAACTGGAGAAAGATATCTCAATCATCTTGAAAACGATATTGAGGACATTTTAGAAGAATTGCCACTCCAAACGTATCGCAAAATAATTTGGCAACAAGATAGAGCGCCGCCCCATGCTGTTCGTCAAGTTGTGCAGTATCTCAATCGCCGATACAATCAGTGGATTGGACGTTATGGCACTATTAGATGGCCACCTAATAGTCCAGATATTACAATTTTGGACACTTTTCTATGGGGTCACTTGAAGAATGTCATTCACCATAAAGGGAACACAAACACGGAAGAAATGAGAGAAAAAATTTGAAATTAATCGTCTTAACCAAGAACCTCAAATAATATCGGCGAGCTTAGAAAGGCTAAGGAGGGGTTATAGATCATGTTTCGAAAATAACGGGGGTCATATAGAACATTTAAATTATTAGTAATATTATAATTTTTTGTTACAAGTGTTCTTATTACCACCATATTTTACCTCGTATTGTATTTTAATTTTTTCCGTTAATTGTAATTTTGCTGCTTGGTTTAGAAATAGATATATCATATCATTTTTAGCATATAATATAATTTGAAGCCGTTCTTCTAATAAAAACCTCATTATAAAACTACTTCAAAAAGTAATAAACGTATTTTTAAAATTCTTGACTTTAACAAACAAAACATGTGGCAGCCAGGTGTTATCAGGTGAAACTATCCTTATACTATCATGCAGTTATTAGACAATTGCAGCAGAACCTCAGAAAATAAACCCATCAACCCCTATATCACCAAATTCCTTGTAAAAATCTCTATCTATTGAGAGAAAAATATACGGGGTATTCCATTTAAAAAATACGTCACTCGTGCTGTAACTCTTGTTTTTGTTTTAAATGTTTTTCTGATTAGATTATTGAATTCTACGGAAAAAATACATGAAATGGCTATATTCGTTTTTTTTTTAAAGTACAGGAAAGTTTAAAATAAAGCCCTGTTTACTTTAAAATAAATAACCCTGTACACGTTTAAATAAATAAATTTAGAATAGCTAGGTTACGTGTTGTTGGTTTAAAAATTAAACTGACCAAAAAAGGCAAATGGCAGAACCGGAACCATTCTGGGAAGTTGTTGGTAGTCTTTTTGACATTTACTTTTCGTCTCAGTTTAATCAAAAAATCAGTTGCAGTGTTATACTGTTATGTTTCAAATTATTATTTACCATTTTCAGACGAAGAGATATCTTTGGGCATAAATTAAATTTATATAAGAACATGGAAAATCAGCCTTTTAATAATTATAATTTAATGACCGCCAATTAAGCTTTGAACTTAAAATGAATTTAATAACATGTACCTATACACCAAGGACTGGTTTTTAGGCTCAATGATATATAAATAGCAGCTTTTTATTACCAAAAATTCATTATAATAAATCCACGGAAAGTTGTAGCGAAAATAAAATTGTACAAATTACCCAAGAAATATGAAGAAAAGAAGGCATAAAATGGCAAAAATACAACAAAATAAACGCTCAAGCGCTCGTCTTTCAATTGGGCTTATGAGACAGATAATTTTAAGAATTGTGTTTGTAAGGACATAATAAATCTGAGAAATATTAAATCTTTTGCAACATTTCTTGGGCCTGCCTTATACTGAGTTAAACGACAATTTTATTTTTCTTTTCTGCGGACAAGTTGGCTGCTTTTCTTTATTAAATGCAAGTACAAAGGAGCAATAAAAAATGGAACTACTTAACAAAAATGAAACCATTAGGATAATTATTTTTATTAGTAGTACATCATATAACTTTATTTTTATATATATATATATATATATATATATATATATATATATATATATATATATATATATATATATATATATATATATATATATATATATATATATATATATATATATATATAAAAAATAAAAAAAAAAAAAAAATTTATTTTTTTTTAATATTTTAATTTTTTTTTATTTAAAATAAAAAAAAAAAAAAATTTTTTTTTTTTTTTTTTTTTTTTTTTTTTTTTTTTTTTTTTTTTTTTTTTTTTTTTTTTTTTTTCCAGTGGGTAGTAGATATGTTATTAAAAAGAAATAAATCCCTACTGTCTCGGTTATACCGATGAACAATGATATTTGTTCTATAAGTTGATGCTTTTTCTCTTTGTTGTTCCTTGCCTCTCGCCCTACTGACAGACCCGTAAGGCGGGCGAAACGCGTCTGGGAGTTGTCATATGAACAACAAAAAAATAGGATGTCTTCTTTAACTGTCTTAAACCGGGTTACTTTTTTATACACCGAGACGTAGGGATTTATTTCCATTAAATAACATTATATATTATATATATATATATATATATATATATATATATATATATATATATATATATATATATATTATATATATATATATATATATATTATATATTAATTAATGATTGTTCCAGTTTACTTTTATTTTTTTTTTCCTTTAATTTACAAAAGTAAAAAAAAAACTGCTGAAAAATGCACCAAGTAGTCTAGAAGCAAGTAGTATAGTTATACTCATATCTTTTTTAAAATCTTTTTTTTGGGGTTCTTTGGGTTTTTGAAAAAGCAAACGTTTAAAATTCTTTTGGCTTACTTAAGTTTTCTGTTTACGTTATATTCTACTACTCTGGTCTACCTCCAACATCCGGGTAATGTCATTCTACTGGATCTAGAGTTTTCGTGGAAATTAGACTCCAGTGTCCGATGTGGTATTAAATTAAGGTTTTTTCGTTTTAACATTTCTTTCGCGTCCTCTAAAGAAAAATTTAAACCCCCTGTATCTGGGAGATACAAAAAAATTCTCACTATTAAACTTTTTTTTTTAATTTTTTTGGGCAAAATTATTAAACTATTTAAATTACATAAAAAATAAAAAAAACCAAGCGCACCCCGTGTCTTAAAAAAAATCAAACCTGCATGTATATTCAGATACAGGCGTGTAATGCAGTGGTAATAATATAGATGGGGTTGTATTACCTATCGTTCTCTTTATTTAAAATCATCATATGAATAATAAAACTGTGTACATTATAATGTAGTGTTTCTTTATAGTTTTTAATATATAAACCAAAATGATAAGGAAAATTATTATTAATTTTCTAAAAAAACTGATGTTAAATAATTAAATTTGAAAACAAAAAAATAAATATAATTTAGATGGTCAAAATATTTAAACAAAAGTAATTATTAAGTGTGATTTAAAAATTTTTTTTTTTCAATGGGCCTTTTAAAAGTATGCTCAGCGCCGGGGCCGTCATGTTAAAAAAGGGGGCGATAGAAATTTCGGGGGCTTTTTATAAATGTAACTGGGCAACAGGCATTATCACCTCTAATATCACTGCAATTAAATAAAAAAATTAATTGGTGGTGCTTCATTAGTCCATCCCACCATAAAAGCCCACAATTGTGTTTAGTTACGACGATGGTTGAAGTGCCATGGTCGTCCTCAAGGAGGAAATAAAGCCGAACTAGTTGGGAGGTTAGGATAATAATAACTAAGATGTCAACTAGAACTGTATTTTGCTTATCATGGGAATAAGTAAAAGTAATTACATACATAAAAGAAAAAATTATTCTTATTTCTATGTGTTTAGCGAGGTTCTAGCGCTTTTACCTATGACAAAATTTATTATTTGAGGTTATGGCGTTATATTTATAATAATTATTTAAACATATTACCTTATCACTAGTTTTTTTTACACAACCTATGGAATTTGGTTGTGGAAACCACATTCTTCTTCAAAATAAGGTAAACAAATTTATTTGTCCTTATTTTGCCACCGCTTTAACCGCAAATCGCATTTAGCACATTTGGGACAAATTTTTAAGTGCTTTCGTTTACTTATTTTAATCAATTTTCGGTAATAATTAAGACAAGGCTTTGGAAAACTAATAAAATATTATAAATTCTCCTAAAATTATTTACTACGCGTATCACTGCGTCATACTCCATAACAACAACGTTTCTTAGCCCCTTTCCTTATTGATAACATTATATGTTTTAATTATATTATTATTTTATTATGTATGCACAAAATTGAAATTGATCTGTTTATAAAAAAAATTGTAACTTGTTTTATTGCTAATTTTTTATAAACATATGCACTGCTCATACATTTGTAAATAAAGTGCCCGAAAAACACAACAGAAGTTCTGGCATGCGCACAAAAAATTTCTACTATTACAAGGGCTATTAGTTCTATTTATGATACCGTAAAGACAACTTTTATAAAAAAAAGGAAACTAAAAAAAATGATAAAATATTATATATAAAAAAAATATTTGACTAGCTGGTTGTGTTACAGTATCTTTAAAAAATTTTTTTGGATCTGGAAGGAGATACTCCCCTTCACGATGTATTTCAAAAAACAGACGACATGTTGACACTTTTATTGGACCACACTGCGGACATCACTTTTAAACCCAAAAATAATGGATTTAATGCTCTGCATCATGCCGCTCTTCGAGGAAATCCAAGGTAAGCCGAGAGAGAGAAAGTTTTTTTTTATAACGTCAATTGAAGTTTTTTACGATATTTGTCTTATTAATGCAGTCAGAGTTGGAAAAGTAAAATATTTTTATGTTTTATCTTCTGTGTTTTTTTATCATAATATTTTAAGATATAGGCTTTTTTTTAGAAAAACTTAAGAAAAAAAAAAAATTGTTATTTGACACATGTCGGCAACATCGATATAGTATTTTTTTCCTTAAACTAAAAAAATAAGAAAAAAAAAATGGGGTTCCAATGTCGCCAATTTCATTTTTTCATCCTTGTGAGATGTTGATTTTTTTTTCTGCCTCCTTTTTTTCCTGGTGGTCTTAGACCAGTTTTTTAACCACAATGATGAACAAGTTTTGGGATCATATAAAAATAATTTTTTAATAAATTGAAATTAGTATGGAAATTTTCTCCTTTTTTTTACCTGACTCAACTCCTGGTCAGGTAAGTGATTTTGTTGAACTTTTTCCCTTTTTCCACGAAAAAACCTACTAGGTACTTAAAAAAAAAAATTTAAAAAATTTAAAATAAAATTTATTAAATAATAAGAATAACAAAAAAAATCTTTTTTTTTCCCAACATTACTTTTTTTTTTTTAAATAATAAATTAATATTATTAGTTATTATTGAAAGTTTATTACCATTTTGTTTTAAAAAAAAACTAAAAAAATATAAAAAAGGTGTCTTAGTATTTTAAATGTTAGGCCTTTAAGACGCAAAAAAAATTTAGAATTTCGTTTTTTCGACGAACAATCAATGATACCTATTTAAAACTTTAAAATAAAAACTTATTTTATAGTCCAAAAAAAAGAAATATTTCCCCAGCTTTAAGCTACGAAAAAAAAAATTTTTTTTACTTAAATTTAAAAACTACTAAAAAGATTTATATTTTTCCTGGCCATTGGAAGCAGCGAGGTTTTAAGCTCAAATCAGCAAGCAAGGCCCCTTCCAAATTCGGTAAAAACAATTTAAAATTATTAAAAACCTTTTTTAAAAGGATTAAAATTGTTTTAATAAAACTTTTAAAAATTTTTTTTATCAAACAAAAATTTAAATTTTTTTTCCTATATTGTTTGTAATTCAGTTCTTCGTGCAAATAAACATGAGTGATAAGGGAAGTTTAATAGTGTTGAGTGTGATGTTTTTTTAAAAAGGGTAAAAATTTGTTTTCGGCAGAAATAGGTAATGTTTAGTCTTTTTTTTTTGTTTTGTCTGAAAAAACCCGGTGAAAGTTTTTAGACAAACGAGTTGGTGCAAAAAAAAATTTCTTTTCCCTACAGGACGGGAGATCTCAGAATTCTCGGTCACATCACCACAACGGGTTCCAATCAATCTTATTTAAGCGGTTTTCGTTATTTTTTGATTTTAAATTTTGGGGACGGTTATCACATTGTTTATTGAAAATGAAGTTTTGTATATTCGCATGCTTTTTATAGCTAAAGGGGGGCTCGATGCATTTAAAATGGTTTTATCAATAAAAAAACTTATTACTAAAACTTTAAGCTCATATGTAATATCGAATTATGTTAAAAAATATATAATTTTTTCCTATTTCGCTGCATTTAAAATTGAAAACAAAAAAAATGTTTAATTCCCCAAAATACTAAGTGTTTGTATTTAAGGGAATGAAAAATGATTGTAATTAAAAATGTTTAAAACAATTAAAAACGGGTATTTTTTCCTAAGAAAAGTGTTTTATAAAATATTAATACGTTATCGTTTATTTTTTTTGTGATAAACTTGGACCTTTAATGAAATTGGGTTAATTTTTTGTGGTTTTTTGAAAATTATTTATCCTTAATCTTAAAACGTGGAAATTTGGTTTTTGCAATTTTTTCTTTATATCAATGTGACAAACTTTTTTTTAAAAAATTAAATTTAAAACCAAAATTTAAAAGGAATATTAAAACAAATTTAGAATAAACTTTAATTTTTTTTTTTCCCGTTTTAAATTCCTTTAAATTAAAGTCATTTCGTTTCGGTAACCAACCTATTTTTAAAGATATGAAAAAAGGAAAAACTTTTTAAGATGTAAATAATTAAAAATTTTTTAATTTTTTATTGCTTCTTTGTGATATTTTTAAAATTGTATTTTTTTTATTTCAATAATTTTTAAAAAAGATTGAAATAATTTTAAGTTTAAATATTTTTTTGTTTTAAAAAGTTCCTTAAAAATTTTTAAAATCTCTTTTTTTTTTTTAATCAAATCCAAAAAAAAAAATCCTAAATTTAAAAAATTTTCAAAATGCTAAAGCAAAATTAAAATAATTTAAAATTTTTAAAAACTTTTTTAATTTTATAGCCTATTTATTTTTTATATTTTAAATAGGGTAACTAACATTTTTTAGTAAAAGGGCAATTTATTATTATGGTCTTTACCAAGTAGTCCCCCCTGGCTTTTTCAAACTATTCTTTTTTGTTAATAAAATCTTTACCTACGTGCCACAAAATGCAAAACTAATAGACAGTTTTTGGTTTAGAAGAACATTTAAATTAAATTAACAATAAGTAAAGTTTATAGTGGACCCAACTCAAGAACTTACGCTAAACTTTATAATAAAAAAGAAACCCACCAATTTTTATACTGAACTGTCCAAAAAAAACTCGGTGCTGCTTTAATTATAATCTCCGGGGAACCAAATTCTGTTTATTTGGGTTTTTTTTCATCCTCGTTGAAAAATCTTGACTCGCTATTTTAAACTCCGATAATGAAGAAAAATATTGGAGAAATACGATGCATCGTCAAGAACACTCACTAGATTGATTTTTTTTTTGCAAAACTCATAAAAGGCTAAAACCGAATAATTCTGAACGAAAATATAATTTTATAGTTGGGAGCATTAAATAATACTCTAGTTTTTTTTAAATAGATATCGGGTCCAGCTAAAAAAAGTCCTATCGGTGTTTGCTAAAAACAAAAATTTTTGATTATATCTACCAGGGGCCTATTAAAATTTGATCCTATATTTTTAATTGTTATTATTAAGTAATTCTTTGGAAAAAAAATGCTTTTTTTTTAAAATATATATATATATATATATATATATATATATATATATATATATATATTTTTATATATATATATATATATATATATATATATATATATATATATATATATAAATAAAAAAAGATGGATTTTTTGGAAAAGGCTCCTTAATAAATAAAAAGAAAAATAAAATATCCTGGTAGGTATGATCACTAAGGTTGGTTGTTTTAAAATTACGGGGCCCCCCAAGTAAATGGAAAACCCCGGATCCAGCAATCCGATTACACGTTTTTCCCCCTTGTTGGGGATGGTCCCCCGAATGTAGGGTAGAAACCCTTGGGGAAACTTGCCTTATAAACATCTGTAACCTAATACAGATGAACGTTAGAAGAAATAGCGCCATCTCGTCAAGAAATTTCCCAAAAACAACCAATCTTAGTATCGACAGGTTAAGATGTTAATGTGCGCCATGTAGGTGTATTACGCAAAATCAGTCGGTTGCTTACAACAACACGCTTAATAAAAACTGGCTTCCCATTAGTTCACGGATATGTGAATTTCGAATGAGCTTTTGCCAATTCCAAGTAGGTGGGGCGATGACTGAAAACGTGATTTAAAAAAGGGGGGGAACGCAGTATTTTCCCCCAATAATTTAAAATTTAAATTTAAAAAATTAAAAAATTTTGGGCCCTTTTAAAAAAAATAAAAAATTGGGGGTTTCTTTGGGGTTTTTTAAAATTAAGGGGAATAAATTGTTAGGCCCATTGGTTTTTTAAAACAAGGGGTAAAATTTTCAGGGGCCCCGGGTTTCCAACGGGGTGAAAAAAAAAAATTGTATCTTTTCCCGGGATATTTTTTTTTTCTTTTCTTTTTAAAAGGGAAATAAAAAAACCCATTTTTTTTTTTTAACAAATAAGGTTTTATTTATTTATTTAATTTTATTAATTTAATTATTTAAATTTTAAATTTTTTTTTAAAAAATTTGGTTAACATCTTTCACTCTACCTTTAATATTAGCATCTTTAGCAGCCAAACCCTTTTCGGACAGATTTACTTAGGTAACCGTATATCGTAATAAACAGAAAAAAAAATTTTAATTTGAAAATAAATCATAAATGACGTCATAAAGCATAAATGATTAAAAACGTACTTTTACCTTCTTATCTTTAAAGCCCAAGTTAGTGTGGGTCATTCAAACTGAACAAGTGCTATACTTGTGACTTTCTTAGTATTAAAAAAAAAATCAAATAGTTTTTTTATATTTTTTAGAATCTGAATACTTTAGAAAGTTATCGGGTTAAAACTTAAAATTAACATTTTTTAATGGCACTGTTATTGGTTTTCTGATATATTAATTAAAAAGAATTTTTTATTTATTTTTAGTAAATTCAAATTTATTTTATATAAGAAAGTTCGATTTAAATTTAAAAAAAAAAAAAGGGAACAAAAAGCCCCAAATGCCAAAAAAATACAAAAAATAATATTTTTTGGTTAAAGTCTACTATGCATTTTTTAAATTTGATATTGTTTTCTATTTTTTAAATTAAATTGCAGATTTTACATACAATATTTCTGTACCAATTACGATCATTCTTAAAATAAAAAAAAAATTGAAGATATCACTGATTTTTTTTTAAATTTTTACAAAAACCATACTGGTGTGTTCATGATATCGCTTTTTAAGCACGTTTAATATTTCATTTATATGCAGATGGCACGTTACGCTTAAAAACAGTGTTGCTGGGGTTTTTTTAACGTCATAACTTTAAGATTACTACATTAATAACTAACTTAAATCTTAAAATTCAATTGTGTTTAGTTAAAAAATTTGTATACAACGTTTTAATTAGTATGCATTTTCAACCGTTTTTAAGTGATAACTCAAAACTGCTTTTAAATATACATATAACATTTTTTGTTTTCCGTGGCATGACCCATTTTTACGAATAACAATGGCTGTCAGATATTCGGAACGTTAATACTAGGCCTGCAAAAAACATTTTTTAATTTTTTTCTTAGTGTGTTTTTGAAATAATTTTTTTTTTTTAACCATTTTTGAGGTAATTTTTTAACCATGCATACTCGTAACTGTCCCCTTTGACTTTAAATTTCCCTATTTTTTGGTTTTTAAATCTTATTTTAAGGTTTTTTTTTCTCAATGTATACTTTCCCAAAATACAAGAGAACTTTTGATCAGAAATTTTTTTTAAAAATATTGTTGTCTGGTCTCTCTTAGAAGGTTTGGGTTAAATGCCTTTTTCATATTTATCTTGGCGATTCTGGATCCGAATTTCCCTTTAATATACTAAAGTGTAATAAAGGTTTTCTTTTTTAAAGCGGGTTTTTTTTCTCGTTTTGATATTTTTGATTGTTTGCTTAATTAATCTTTCATAAGACCGTTATGTTTAAAAATCCAAATTTTTTTAAAATTTTTCTTCGCAGAGACTCCATTTATACCCCAAGCACAATTTTATCGTTGCTCCACCCCCCCTTTTTGGGGAACTCTAAAGTTGTGGTTACTACGACGGAACGTCGTATACGGTCCCATTATCCTACGACCAAAAGGGAAAATTTTTAAGGTGATGTTTTAAAAATTCTACCGGAAATTATAGGTCGTCCCAGCTACGGGGGGACGTAGGCGGGGGACCCAGAGCTCTTTATAAAATTTTTCCCCCTCTTTACTTGGCGTATTCCTTTTTTTTTGTCTTACATTTTGAAAGGTTTAATAGCATCCTCCTCGTTATTTACCCCAACTATTGGAATAATTTTTTATTTTAAATAAAAATTTTTTTTTGGGGGGGGAAAAAAAATTTGTGATTCACGAGCCGAGTACATGAAACTCAAAAAAGAAAAAAATTTTTTGAAAATTTATGTCGATAGATTATAAAAAAAACCGCCCTCTCAAAATATATTTTTTAACATTTTTTTTGGGCAGGAGTGATAAAAATGCATAGTTTGGTGAAAAATGTTTTTTTTTTAAAATTTGTACTATATGAGTTTATGTTTTTTTTTGATTTTTTAATGATTCCTAATTTAATATTATTGGAAATTGAAATAAAGTAATGGGGCCTACATTTTTTCAGTAAATATGGGATTTTTACAAAAAATTTTTCAGTGGTATTTACCGTAAGGGTGTTTGAAAGGTTTGCCCTTTACCGAGTACAGCCACTACAATTTTATGACTTTATGTTATTTTAAAATTTAAATGAATATCTGTTTGACATTTTAAAATATGTGGTGATAACACAAAAACATCTCAAAATTGCCGAACCACGATAA
>JAHBCN010020667.1:0-14812 GCA_019359885.1 Listronotus oregonensis
AAAATGAATAACTTGGTTTCGACTAAACTGATTTTAATAAATGGGTTTTCCCTTTAAAAAAGAGGTTTTATCAGGGAGGGGGAAAAAAAATGGTATAAAAAATTTTTTTTTATTGTTTTATGCCCACAGACTGATTTTTGTCAAAGTTAAAAATTTTTAAAAATTTTTTAAAAAAAAATTTAAATACAATGGTATTAAAAAATTTTTATTGGCCCATTTAAAGGAAAAAAAATTTAAAAAAATATGGTGAAAACCGCTTTTCTTTTTTTTAAAATTTAAATTTAAATTTTTTTTGGGAAAAATTTCATTATGCCCCCTTTTCCCCTTTTTTTAAGCTGTCAAAAAAACCCCGGGCGTTTTAAAAAAAGTCCGGGACAAAAAAAACCAAAAAAACCGGGACGCCCAAAAAAAAAAAGTGCATTGTTTAAAAACCAAAAATTAATTTTATATTTAGTTCTTGTTTATTGCAGTATATCGTTTTTTTAAATTAGTAGTATTTTTGGGGTTAAATTGTTTTCGTTTTAAAATTTTATGTTTTTTTCCCCAAAAAAGACAGGCATACGATATGCTCGGTTTTTTTTAAAAAAATTTTTTTCAAATCCCCTTTTTTTGCGGGGGGGCAATATGCCATAAGGTATTACGAAAGACGGCATTTTAATAAAAATTTTAAACTTTCCCCCAAACCCCCTTTTAAGAGGAACTGGAAATGAGGATATAAATTCCCCCAAAAAGGCCCGGAAAAAATTTTCCTATTATTATCCACAAAGGCCCTTTGTTTTTATAAAATACTTTAATAAATTGGTAATTAAAAAATAATAAGGATTTTTTTAAAATTTTTTAAAATTTTAAGAAAAAAAAAATTTTTTTTGTTGACAGGGTTTTTCCCCAAAAAAAACGCCCTTTGTTTATCTGAAAAGGGGGAAAAAGGAAAAGAAAATTTTTTTTTCGGCAAAAAATTCGAGAAATAATAAGATGACAAAAAAGGGGGTTTTTTCCCAGTTTTTTTTTTTTATCTCTTTGTAATGGGTTTATTATAATAATACTTTTATATTTAAAGTTTTCAAAAAAAAAGGAAAATTTTTTAATTTTTATTTAATTTTTAAGCACTGGTAAAACCCCCTTTCCCCAAAAAGACCTAGTCTATCAAAATTGGTTAAGCCAAAAAAAAATTATTTTTTTTTTTTTTAAATTTAAATTGCTTCCCCCCCTTTCCCTTTTTATTGTACAATTTGGAAAAAAAACAAAAAAAAATGTTTCTTTTTTCCCCATAGTTTTTGTTAATATGGCATATTTTTAAAAAATCCGTTTTTTTTAATTTTGTTCTTAGTTTTATCCCCTTCCCCAGCAGTGGAATTGGAAACTTGAAAATAATTTACCCTTTTTTTTTTAAAAGGGGGGTTTTAAAAAAAAATTTTTTTGGGGTTATGCGAAAAGGGGTTCTCCCGAAAACCCCCGGGGGGTTTATTTCGGGGGCACCCTGTATCCCCGAAAAAAAAAATTTGGGCCCCCGGGGGATTTGGGCCCCCGGTTTTTTCAAAAAAAGGGCTTAAATTTAAAAAAAATTTTTGGGGGCCCTTTTGGACATTATTATTAATCTTAAAAAAAAACATTTTTTTTTATTTTTTTACCGCTTTTTTTTTTTCATTTTTTCGTTTTTATTTTAAAAAAATTAGATATAATTTTTTTAAAAGGAAAATTTTTTTTTTATATATGTAAAAAAAATAATGTATTGAGTTTTTTTCATATAAAAAAACAACCCAAATTTTTAATTTTTATATATATTTGACATTCGTTCGGGGTTAAAAAAAAGGGGTTTAAAAACAAATAAGACACTGCCAAAATCAAAAAAAAAGGGATGTCCTAAAACCTGTAAATTAAGCAATCATCGGGGAAACTTAGGGTGTCAAAATAAAGGGGGAATTTTAAAAATTCCCCCCCTTACTAAACTGTGTAATATTTTTCTAATAAATATCATATTTGTACAAAAAAATCCTTTTTTTTAAAAATTTTAAAAAAATTTTTTGTTTTACATATATTTTAATTCTTTTTTCTACCTATCAAATCAACATATTATTTTTTTTCTTTCACTGTCAAATTATACATAAAAAAAAAAAAACAATTGGAAAACCCCAAAAATTTTCATGCTTAACTAATAATTATAAAAAAATGCAGATTTTAGTACTTTTTTAAAAATTTTCCCCTATTTCAAGTGTTTTAAAAAAAAACGACTAGGGACTAGACAAAAGCATATTTTAAAAAACACAAAAAAAAAAAATTTTTTTACCGGCAAATAAAGTTTAGATTTAAGCATCCTCTACAGTATACACTAAACTTGATTATTCAGTAATTTTTTGCAATTTTTCCCGGGAAAAACAAATAAAAAAATGGAGGTTACCCGGGCAGTGTTCAAAAAGGGGAAAAAAAGAGCATCCAAAAAAAAGCCAATTTTTGTCAAAATTTTTTGCGAAAAAAATTGTATTTAAGTATCATTGCATTTTTTAATTTTGGAAGTTAAAAAAAAAATTCCCCAAAAGGGTTTTTTTTTGGGGAAAAATTTTTTAAAAAATTTTTCCCCTTTTTTTTTTTTGACTTCCGTTTTGAATGGTCCAAATTTTTTTAAATTTGTTCTTTTTTTCTAATTTTTTTTTTAAATTATTTTTTGTAAAAAAAAAAATATTTTTTTTTTTTTTTATTTTTCCCTAAGATGACAGAAATTTGAAAAAAGAAAGTATTTATTAAAATATCGTACTGATGGGTTTAAGACAGGGGAAAATTTTGGGTTTAAAAGGGGGGTTTGGGGTTTTCATTAAAGGAGTAGATAGGCCACTCCCCCTGGGAAAAAAAACCTTCTTAGAACACCATTTTTTAGTTTAAAAAAAAAGGGTATTTTCCCCCAAGTACGGTTTTATTCAAAAACAGGTACACTAAATTGTTGTAGTTTTTAAAACGGTTTGGGTTTAATTTTAAACCCCTTTTAAAAAAAATTTTTGGGCAGTCCCAAAAAATTTTTAAAATTCTCATTTAACAAAATTTTTAAAAACCCCAAATTTTAAAAAAAGGGAAAAAAAGAAAAAAAACTATTTCAAGAATTAAAAAAATTTTGGGGTTCTAGAGGGCCTCTAAAAAAAGAAGTTACGGGTTTGGGGGACACTTTTGGGGGCCCGAACAAGATGATTTTCTTTTTGGGGGGAAAAACAAAAAACCCCCCAAAATTTTTTTTGGGGAAAACCCCCAAAAACCCGTCATTTACTGGATATTAACCTACCGCTTCAAAAAATAAAAAAATCTGACTTATTTTTTTAAAACCGCGTATGCGTAAAAACCCTCACCGAAGAACGAAAACGTCTAATTTACTTTTCCCCCAATTTTTTAAAATTCCCGACCTTTAAAATTTTGGGGAAAAGGGGTGTTCACTGATGAAATTTTTTTAAATCAACGTATAATGGCCCAAATTTTTTCTCCCCCCCTTCAAAACAATAAAAAATTTGAAAAACCCACACTATTTTACCTTCCCTTTTAGTCTGGGCAATTTTCTGTAAATTTAGGGGGGGGAGAAGTGGAGGGGGTGTCTGCTGTCGATTAGGGGAAAATTTAACCCCGGGGTATTTTATGTCCGTTCTGAAAGATATAACTCTTCCATCTGTTGGACAAATATATCAAAACCTTCGATTTTTGAAGGGAAGGTTCCCCGTCCTACCAAATGCTGAAAAAGGGGAAAGGTTTTCCCCTGTCCCAAAAATTAAATCTTTTTTCCCCTTACAGTCCCTAAAAAATTCCCCTATAAAAGTTTGGGGCCTAATTATAAAAAAAATATAAAAAAAATTTTTAAAAAAAAAAAATTTCCCAATAAATTATGGAAAGTTATCCAACATTTTTTAAAAAATGTTTGGGGAAAAAAAGTCGTATAAACCAGTTATCATTTACACAAATAAAATAATGAATAAGAAAATTATTTTAATAAATGTTCAAAATTTCGATATATCAAAACCCTTTTTTAAAAACCCTTTTAATCATTTTTTGGGGGGGAGAAAAACTTTTTTTAAATTTTTTCTTTAATTTCCCCCAAAAAAAAATTTAATGGGGGGCAAATCTGTTGCCCCAACGGGCCCCGGTAACTGGAACCTCTACCAACCCAGCGATCTCTGTAGTCTTGATTTGTTGCTTCGGGGGTTTTTCTTAAATAATGGGCCCCCAAAAGGGGGAATCATGTTGAAACTTCATATTTTTCCTTCTAAAATAGTTAGATCTTTGAAAAGTTCTGGTAATTCCTGATCTAGGAAATTGTGATTTTTTTTTTCCCCTAGTGTACCACCCCCTAAAATAGGGAATTAGGTTTTTCTCCCCAAAAAATTTTGCTGAACCCTTGGGGGTCTAAGGACGCTGTTTTTCCCGCACCAACCATTTTGGGGTTTTTTCACTTCAAGTCCCAAACCCCTTTTTAAAATTTGAAAAAATAGATTCATCAAAAAAAAAGACGTTAAGGAAAAAATTTTTCAATGGGTTGCATTTGGTCGCCCCCCTTCCCCAAAATATCCCCTTTTCCCGGGGAAAAACATCTCCATGTAGTTTTTGGTGTAATGTATGTGGTATGGGGGGGAAATTTTTGGCGGCTTAGTTTTCCCCAAAATTTGCTAAATTATCATTAAAAAATCTTCGGGGGAAAAATACATGTTTCTGCTCTGCCTAACACCACAATTTCTTTTTTTTACCAGTTACAGTTGCTCGGCGTTTTTTTTTTCCCTTTTCAGCACGCTTTCATTTTCTAAAAGGGATTCTAAACCCGAAAAAAAAAGGAAAACCTGCGACGGGGAGCTCTGTTGGTAAAAAACCCCCGAAAAAATTTTTAACCCGTCCACCAGCTACACTTCTAATCCCATTTAAAAAATTTTTTTAATTTTTTTTCCCTACTATTATATTTTCCCCTTTTTTAAAAAGGTTAAAAAGGGGTTCTTTTTTATAAAAAAACTCAAATAAAAAAATTAATAACTACGAAATTTAAAAACTTTTAATTTTCAACAAAAAACCCCCCGGGGAAACCGGGGGCCCCATCTTTAAATGGGGATAGTAAACACCAATTATTGCCCAATAACACCTTATTTTTTCTTTTTTCTTGTTGTTCTGAAACCCTTTAAAAAATTAAAAAAAAAAAAATTTTAAAATTTTTTTACTAAATGCCTTTAAAATTGAAATCGGTTAAAACAATCTTTATATAAAATATTCTGAGGACAAAAATAAAAAGGGTTTTCCCCCTTTAAAAAAAAAAAATTAATATGGAAAGTTCTTGAAACTGCGGTAAGGGGGAAAAAAAGGGGGGACCATTGGGTTTCCTGGTTTATGGGTTTTCTTCCATATACTTTGTAGTAATGGAAGAATGGGCACTGGAACAGGAACAGCGTTTTCCACCATGCTTGACCAAAATACCGGGGGGTTTTTACACCGGGGAAAGGAAAAAACTTTTACTACCACATTTCCCCCCACAAACTTAAAAATTTTCCCCATACTACATGACCCCAAAAGTGGGACCCTTTTTCCATATGTGGCCTTAATGAAAGGAACTTAGAGCACCCCTCGGAAATTTCAATAATTGTAGCCCCCTGAAAAAAGCTTTTTTCAACATCCTAAATTTATTACGGGGGGTCCCCCCAAAAAAAAGGGAGTCTAATCCCCCTGCCTTTAGCCTGACCTGCCAACTGCCGAACATCCGTCCCCCTCGACTATCGGTCCGTTACCTATTTAGACTTTTTTCTCGGGAAAATTTTTTTTAAAATTCTTTTTTTTTTCCGGGAAAAATTTTTGTGATGGACAAAAATCTTGGCCCCCCCCCCCGAAGGTGACCGTAAAAAAAAAATTTTTAAAAAAAAAGTAACTTGATTTTAAAAAAGAAATTTTTAAAAAAAAAAAAAAATTTTTTTTAAACCCCCGGAAATTTTAATATCTTTTAAATTTTTTTTTTTTAAAAAATTTATTTTCCCCCCCTTTTTTTTTCTTTTGAGTAAAAAAAATAAAAAATTCTTTTTAAACATGATTTTTACTATTGTTTTTTTCTAAAACAGTTTCGTTTTCTTTTTTTGGTTTGATTAGTAAATTAACTTATTTTGTAATTTTTTAAAATGGCTGCCATTATTTTACAAAGGATATCACAAAGAACTTTCGGAAAAAATTTTTTTTCCCAAAATTAAAGCAACACATTCAACAATACTAGGAGACCTTTTGGGGAAAAAAGGGGAAAAACAGTTGAATAAAAAAACCTTTTTCCCTTTCTGAAAGCCCCCAATAGGAGTTTTGGATTTTGAATAGAAAAAATTTTTCCCCCGTGTTTTTGGGGTTTTTGAGTTAGTTTTTGGAAAAATTTTTAAAAAAATTTTATATTTTTTTATTTAAACCCAAAAAAAAATCTTAAAAAGAAAGGGGAAAATTTTAATTTTTGGCTAAAAAAAACTAATTCACAAAAACAATTATATAATTGAGTTTTTTGGGGGGCCCCCAGGTATGAAAAAATTATAAAGTGCTATTAAATTTAGGATTGTGATTTTTAAAATAGGGTAAAATTATCATTTTTTTAAAAAAATTTTTGGGAGACATCTCAAAACCTATACTTTTTTAACAAAAATTGAAAGAGATTTTTGTAGAGAATTTTTTTTTTAAAAAAATGGTGCTATTTAAAGTTGAAAAACTTTTTTTTTATTGGAAGAAAAAGCAAAAAAAAAATTTTTAAAAAAATTTTAAAAAATTTTTTTTTTTTCCATTTTTTCCAATTTTTTTCTGGGGGCAAGTGAAACTTGGAAAAAAGTATTTTAATTTAAATTTGAAAAAAATATACAACTTTTAAAAAAATTTTTTTACTAAATTTTCTTGTATAACAGATTATTAATATTTTTTAATGTTTTTTTTTTCCCTTTTAAAAAAAATATTTTTTTTTTACTGTATTAAAAAAAGAAAAAGTTTAATAATTAAACAGCCCTACAAAAAAGTTGAAATTAAATTTTTAAAATTTTTTTTCTTTATTTTTTTTGAGGTACCCTTGAACCTGAAACGGGGATCAGTTTGCCCTTTTCGGTTAGAAAACGCATTTAAAGGGGAAAATAAAAAACCCCCAAAAGTCAAAAAAAAAAAAAAAAAGGGTTTAAAAAGGCTACCTTTTATATCTTTATTTTTTTTTTAAAGTCGCTGAATCTGAATCCTTTGTCAGTTTGACCTCATCAGATTAGAGTAAAAGGGGGGAAATTAAATTTTAAAATTTTTTAAAATTTTAATCAAATTTAAAAAGCGTATACGTTTTTCCCTTAAAACCCCCTCGAGGGGGGTTAAACCCTTTTCCCCCGGTTCATATTCAGCGACTTAAAAAAAATAAGAAAACCTCTTTAAATTTGATTAAATTTAATTTTTTCAGATTTGATCTTGAAATACCTTTGACCCTGACCTTATGGGGTCAAACTGACCCCGGTTCGGATTAAGCGACCCCAAAAACACAAAGATACCATATTCAAATTTTTTCGGAAAAAGGGGAAAAAATAAAAAGGGCATTAAAAAGGGCATATCTCAAAATTGTCCCAAAAGAAAAATTAAATCCCCCTTTTTGTGGCCCCCAAAAAACCCGTGGTCAGTTGGACATCAAAAATTTGGTTTTTGATTTGCCCCCAAAAAACCCCCTTTATCCTGAGCTGATGGGGTAAAAAATGCCCCCCGGGGGGTTAGGCTTAAAAGCCCTTTAAAAAACTTAGAGTTACCAGGGGGAAATTTTTTGGACCTTTTTTTTTTAAGGGTTTTTTTGAAAAACTTTTAAGTACAGTAATTGAAATTAAATTAATCCACTTGAATGGAGTTGTCTAAAAAAAACCCTTTTTCCTACTAATCCCAGTTAGCTCTTATATGTTTAAAATTAAAAAACGGAAATTAAAAAATTTTTTTTGATCTTTTTTTAAAAAATTGAAAAATTTTAAAAATGAAAACGATTTTAAAAAAATATTTGTGGTTTAAAAAATTTAAAAATTTTTTAAAAAAATTTTAAAAATTTTTTTATTTTTTTTTTAAAAATTTTTTTCATTTGTATAACCCCTTTTTTAAAATTTAAAATAAAAAATAGTTTTGCAAAAAAAAGGTTTCTTTTTCATTAAAAACTGTGTTCTCATTTTAAAAAAAACATTAAGAAAAACTTTTTTTATTTTTTTTTTTAAAAAAAAATTTAAAAAAATCTGATGAAAAAAAAAAAAGGAAAAAAATGATGAAAAAGGTTTAAATTTTTTAAAAACCCTATCTATATCAAATTTTAATGGGGAATCCCCCCCCAAAAATAAATGGGAAAAAAAAACCTTTTATTGTCCCTTAAAAAAATATGTATTCTCTACAAAAAAAATTTACAGCTTTTTTTTCAACAAAGGCGTGTTTTCCCCGTTTTTAAAAATTTTTATTAAAATTTTTCAAATTTATTTTGTTCAAAAAAAGCAACCCAGATTTCATAAGACTTTATAATTTTTCTATATCAGTTCCCCCAAAAAACCCCAAACCCAAACATAAAATTGCTCTTGTGAATTTGTTGCTTGTTTAAAATGATAGTCAAAAACCCAATTTTATTACTTTAAAAAAACTTGAAAAAAATACTGTTCAAAAAAAGGGGGTTTAAAAATTTTAAAAATTTTTAGTATGTTTAATTTTTTTTCAGTTTGGGGCCCCCCTTTAATATTACCCCAAATTCTCAAAAAATTTACCAAATTCTACAATGCCCAAAAGTGAAGCACTTGTACCCCTTTTTATTCCCCTTTTCCCCCGGATTTTTTAAAAAAACCCCCCAACAAAATTTTTTTTCAATTGACTTTAGGAGTTAAAAAAAAAATTGAAATTTTTTTGCGTTGGTTTCAAAAAAACTCTAAAATTAAGTAGACCCCCTTTGGCAGAAACTAACATGGGTCAAATGGTAAATCTAATATCCAATGATGTTGAAAAAATTTGAATCGTCAGAAAAAAAACATTAAAAGGGCTGTGGTTGGCACCATTTAACTTTAATTATTATATTTTTCTGTTTTTTTATTTTGGGCCCCCTAAAAGGGAGTCTTTCTATTTGTTTGATCCCTTTTTTCAAAGTAAAAAAATTTTCTTTTAACCCTTTTTTTTTTTTTTCAATAAGTTTTCGTTGGGGTTTTTTTCCCCCCAAAATTTCAAAAAAAATGGGACCACTTTAGTCCTGGTCTAATTTTCGAACTAAGTGTGCTAAAATACTTTGACCCCCAAAAATTGCAGATTGCCTGAAAACCCCCCCAAAAAACCCCCAAAAAATTAAAAAAAAAATCAAAAATCTATAAAACGTTTCTTTTTAAAAGTTAAACTTAAATAAAAAAAAAATAGAAATTAAAAATGGAATTTTAAAAATTTTGTTTGAAAAATTTGGGAAATTCAGATGATTTTTTTAAAAAATTTATGAACTTTTTTTCAAAAATTTCCTTTTTTTTTTTTTCTGGGGGGGGAAAATTTTTTAATTTTCAAAAAAAAAAAAAAAGGTGGAAGAAAAATTTCCCAAAAAAATTTACCAAAAATTTCCCCCGCATCAAGCATAGGAAACCCCAAAATCAGAAATTTTCTTTACTTTAAGAAATTTTTCCAGTTTTTAAAATTAAAAACAAAACTGAAAAAACCCGGCGTTGGGGTTAAATACATCGCACGCTAAATAGTTGAAAAAATTTTTCTATCTTATTTTTTAAAAAAATCTTGGTTTTTTAAAATTTTAGATTTTTCCCCGAATTTTTTTGAACATTCTAAAATCATTCACATAATATATATATATATATATATATATAATATATATATATATATATTATTTATATAATATATATATATATCTATATAATATATCATATATTTTATATATATTTTTTATATATATATATATATAAAAAATATATAAAAAATATATATATATATATATATATAATTATATATATATTTATAAAATATATATTTTTTTTTTATATATATATATATATATATATATATAATTATATATTATATATATTAAAAACCCCCCCTTCCCCCCCGCGCCCAAAAACCCCTTTCTTGCAAAACGGAAAATTTTAGAGGGTTTTCCCCATAACTATTAGAAATATTGATTTATAAATAATGTTAAACACAACCCAAACCCTTTTTGTTTTTTTCCCCCGAGGGGAAACCAAAAACCTTTAAATTTTCAAAACCCCGGTTTCCCTTTCCCCTTTTTAGGGGTGGGGCAAGAAAACGTCAATTTTTAATTAAAAACTGCCAAAAACAAAAGGCAAAATTGCCCTGAATAAATAATATGGGGGATTCAGGTTATTAAAATTTTTTATTTGGGGGGGAAAAACCCCCTTCCAAGCTTTTAAAAAGGAAGGTAAAAATTAGGCAAACATTAGTAAACATATAGGTTTTAAATTGTTTTTAAAAATTTTCTTTTTTACATATCAAAATATCTCCCCGAAAAAAATGCCTAAAATTAAATTTTAAATTTTTTGTTTTTAAAGGTTAGTTTATTTTTAACCCCCCCCAACGGTTTTTTCATATATCATCTAAAAAAAGGGGGTTTAAAGTTATTAAACATGATTTAAAAATTTTTTAAAATTTTGGGTTTAAATTTTAAATTTTAAAAACCCAATTTTTTAATTTTTTAAAAAAATGTTATCATATTAAAAAAAAAATTTAATAGTCGGGGTTTGCTTCTTTTCCCTTTTTTTTTTGTAAAGTTTAAATTTTTTTTTAAAAAAATAAAATTTTTTTGTCAATATTTTTGGGGGAAATATGCATTACTTGACCTATTCAATTTTTTGTGCCCCTTTTTTTTAAAAAGGGGGTATTTTTTTTTAAATTTTTTAAAATTTCCCCGGGTATACTATTTATTTTAAATATTTTTATTCTTTTTTAATCTTTTTTTTTAAAAAATTTTTTTTTTTAAAAATTTTTTTTCCCAAATCCAAAAACCTTTTTAAACGTTTTTTTAAAAAATCTTTAAACCCCGGGAAAAAAATTTTTTTTGAAAATGAAATTAAAATGTTATCGGGGGAAAAACCCCCTGGGGAATCCCCCGGAAACAAAACGCCCCATTATTTTTCCTTTATAAATCAAAAATATTTAAATTTGGAAAGGGCCCCAATTCAAAATTTTTTTTTTATTTATTGTTTAAAAAAAAAAAACAAAACAAAGTCTGCTTATAAAAAGGCTACTGTTTTATTTTTTATCTCTTCGGGGGAAAAAAAACAAATTTTCCGGGGTTTTTGGTTTATTTTTTTTTTTAAAAATTTTTAAATTCTAAATTGTTTTCTTATAACGTCATTTTACCAAAAGGGGCAAATGTTCCCCAAAAGGGTTTCCCCAAAAAGGGGCCCCCATTATCTGAAGCTCAAAAAGTTAAAAGAATAAAAACGTTTTTAAGAGAAGGAAGTTATTTTGCCCCCAGTGCAGACTTTTTAAAGGGGGTTTTTAAAAATCCCCAAATGGGCAAGAAAAAAAGGGGTGTAGGGGGGAAATTTTAAAAAAACGTCCCCCCATAAACCTTTTTTCCCCTTGAAACAAATTTTCCCCAAAATCCCCCAAAGTTGGAGGACCGTTCAGAAGACGTCACTTCAGATTATCCTCCGGCTAGCGGTAATTTTGGGGTTTTTGGGGGGGGAAAAAACCATTTTTAAAAATTCTATTCTGGTTTTTCCTAGGGGGGTTAAAAATTAAAAAAAAAGGAAAATTTTTTTTCCCCCAAAACCCCTTTTTGGGTAGCATAAGAAAAAATTTTTTTTTGGCCAACCTTTTTAATAAAAAAGGGGATAAGAATTTAAAAAAGTATTTTTTTAGAAATTTTTTCCCCCCTTTTTTTCCATTTGGAAAAAAAGGGGGGGGTTTGGGGGGAACGGGGTTTTTCCCCTTAAGGGGAGAAAAAGCTCTATTTCTTTTTAGAGCTTTTAAAAAGGGGAAAGCGATTATACCCCCTTAGACCCCCCTTTCTCCCAGTTAAAATATAGGGGGGGAAACATCTTTTAAAAAATTTCCCAAAAAAAGGATTTTTAAAAAAAAAAATGTTTGTTTTGTAACGCAAACCCCAATTTTTTAAAAAACCCCCAAAAATATATTTAATGGACAAGGTCACATAGACTTTTCGGGAAAATTTTAAAAAGATATTAAAACCCCCGTAAAAATTTTATGCAAATTTTTTTGACTGAACAAAATAAAAAACCCCAGGTTTGAAGAAAATTGGGGGGGGTTTTCCCCAAAAATCTAAAAAAAAGCCCCCGGTAAAAAAAAAAAAAAAATAAAAAATATGAAAAACGAAAAAAAAAAAGTCCCCCTAAAGTTTTTTTAAAAAAAAGGGAAAAAATTTGGAAATTATCTTAGGGTTTAAAATTTTTTGGGGGAAGGGGGGCATTGGGTGTAAGTTTTTTTGGGGGTTTAAAAATTTTTGTTAAGGGAAAAAGCTGAGCCTTTCTGACTATTATTAAATGGTTTTTTTTTTTAAAATTTAATTTTTTTAAAAATTAAAAAGAAAGAAAAAACCCTTAAAAATTTTTCAAATTTTAGTTTTTAAAAAAAATTTTACAAAAAACCCTTTGAAGATTTTAAAATTTTTTTTACCCAAAATACTTATTTCAAAAAAAAAAATTAAAAAAGTGAGCTTTTTGGCATATTTTAAAAAATTTTTTTAAAAAATTTAAAAAATTTGGGGGGGTTTTTCTATTTTCTTTCTTATAGGGGGGCTTTTATTTATTTGCTTTTACCGAAAAAATTTTGCTTTTTTAAAAAGGGGGGATCCCAAAAATTTTTTTAAAAAAAAACCCCAACCCACCCCCTCATATTTTTAAAAAAAACTTTTAAAAAAAAAATTTTTTCAATAAAAAATTTTTTTTATATATATATATATATATATAAAAATATATATATATATATATATATATATATATATATATATATAATATAAAAAAATTTAATTTAAAAAATTTTTTTTAAAAATTTATATAAAAAAAATATAATTTAATTTTATAAATATTTTATTAAATATTATTTTTTTTTTTTTTTTTTTTTTTTTGGGGGGTAATTTTGAACAAACAGTTTTTTGGGAAAAAAACATGCAGCATCTTACTCTTTTCTCTGCATTTTAAAACTTGATTGCCCCGGGGAAAATTTTTAGGGGGTCATATTAAACCCCCAAAATTTTTTCTTCCCCGGGAACCCTCTTGATTCACTACCAGGCAGCCACCCCCTTTGGGTTTTTTCCTTCTCCCCCTTTTTTTTATACCGGGAAAATTTTAAAAACCGGGGTTTGGGTTTAAAAATTTCCCCTTTATTTTGGGGTTTCCCAAATAATGCCTGTTTTTTTTGATTCAATGCTTCAATTTGGAAAAAAATGGTAGGTTTTTTCTTCCCCCCTTGCCCCAATCCCCTTGGGCCCATTGTAATTTTTCCTATATCTTGTGTAGGGTTTTTTCCCCTTAGGTTATCGTGCCCTGTTACTTTTTTTGCCGTTTGTTATGCAAAAATCTTTTTTTCCCACTTTGTCAAAATAGTTCTTCCTTCTTTTTTTTGGGTGGGGCCCCTTTTAAACCTTTTTTTGTCTCATTCTAAAAACTCCCCAATATTCCTCTGTTTGTATCGGATCCATTCTCTGGTTTTTCCCTCGTGCTGTGGCTTTGATCACTCCAAGGCAAAGGGTTTTCCCAAAGGGGTTTTGTGGATTTATCCCGTTTTCGCTAAAAGATCCTTTTTTTGTTGCCTTCTTTTTTCCAATGCCCGGCACATAAAATTATCCACCTTTTTGGGTTTTCCCAAAGTCGTTTGGACTTCCCTTTTGGGGTTTTTCTGTGCCCCCAAATGATTCTGGCTATCTGTTATTATGCAAAATCAGCTTCTTTTTATAAGCCCACCTGTTATTTTCTTTTGCACCCGTGCAGTAAAACATATATTTTCGTCTAAAATATAGGCTGTGTGTTCCCCCTCGAATTTAAAATTGGGAAAATTTTTTTTTTTACTGTACATTCCCGCTCCAGTTTCTGCTCAGTTTTTTGGGGGCATTTGTAAAAAAAAAAAAATATTATATTAAAAAAAAAAGCCCCCCCTTTTTTCCGACTTTTGGCCCGCTGCCCCGTTGGTCTGACTTGAATAAGGGGGAAAGGGGGGTTTTACAAAAAAACCCCAAAAAAAAATTTTTTTCTTCAAGAATATTTTCCCTTTTTCCCTTTTTTTTTCATATTTATTTTAAACCCCATCAAATGGGTCAACTATATTTTTTTTTTTTTTGTTATTTTGAAAAAAAAATATTTTTAATATTAAATTTTTTTCCCCTTCCTTTTTTTGTGTTTTTCTGAACTACTATGCATTTTAGGATTAATGCAGAAGCGTTGCCCCAAAAACCAAAGGGAAGATAGTGTTACGTTAGGAAATATGGGGTTAAACAAAACAAGTTCAAACAATTTCTAGTGATATTTTTAATAAAACTCCCCCAAAAAGCATAACCAAAAAAAATATCAGCATTTCCAAAAAATTATGGTTGACTTAAAGGGCTTTTGGGGTTTTTTTGATGGTCTAAAAGTTCTGTACTGTTACTGTTTTTTTGTAGCCCTTTCTAGATCTAAGTTTTCTTTTTTAAATTTTTTAAAAAAACAACTAAAATTTTTAAACAAAAATTTTAATAAAAAATTTTTTTGAACCATGAGGTTTTCAAAAAAAATCCTTCTGGAAAATCCCAAAAAGGGTTTTTAAAAAGACATGAATCAAGTAGAGAAGCGTTCCCCCCCACTATGATGGATTCATTACAAAATTTCAAAGCATAATGAAATAAAGTTTTTAAAAATTTTTTTTTACTAACTTTTTTATT
>JAHBCN010020668.1:0-14965 GCA_019359885.1 Listronotus oregonensis
AAAATGGTTAATTATTTAAAGAAAACTTGATATTTTGCAACATTATTTTCAAAGCAAAGTTTAAATTAAGCTCCAAACGTTTTCGAAATTTTCCTGACAGGCAGCATCCTTAACTAACACTTTAAAAAACTTGTTACAAATTTTTTAAATTGGAATTTTAAAAAAACCCGACCTAAAAGTACGTTAAAGAAAATCGACAAGAGTCTGCAGTTAACCAACATTTTAAAGAAAATCCAACATCCTCAGCCAGGGTTTTTGATAAAAATTTCCACATACCTAAGTCAACCATTTTGGGTTTTGGACTTTTTTAAAAATATTTAATATGTTAGAAATAGGACAAAATTCAAATTTTGGTTAATTTTACATCTTCATTTAATAGGAATATTGGTTGCCATTTTCTTGTTTTTGTTTTCCTTGCAATTAACTTGTTACGTGTATTTTGGGTTTAAAACACGGTAAATTATACCATGTTTCGAAACCCTATCTTAAAAATCTGTTTAACTTTTTTTTGCCAATTACAATATTTTATTGAAAAAAAAAAAAGGGGGTTTCAGGTTTGAAAAATTTTTTGAAATAAATGAGGTTATAAATCAAATTATGCATTTTAAATGTTAAAATCAGAATAAAAAGCACTATTTGGCTGCGAAAAAATCCTACTCCATAAAAAAAAATAAAAGTTGATGATGATTCAAAAACCCAAACGTAGAAAAAAAAAATTATTAAATTTTCTACAAAAAAGGCTTTAAGAATTTTTACAGGAAAAATTTTCCCCAAAAAAAAATATGGGATTTTGAAATTATGTTTGGTTTTCTTTTCAAAAACCTGAATAAAAAACCCCGTAAAAGGAATTTTTTCTAAAAATTTTCAAAATTCCCCCCTTCGATTTTTTCATCTGGTTTTTAAAAAACATTCCCCCAATTTGGACAACTTTTTTTATATATATATATATATATATATATATATATATATATATATATATATATATATATATATATATATATATATATATATATATATTTATTAAATGTATTCCTAAACGTCTTATCTTTTGAGAGACAGGGTGTGCCCTTTCCCAACACCTGATATAGTTGATTTCTTTGTTTAAAAGGGTAATTTTCTTTATATTCCAACTGTATATAAATCCCTAATTTCTAATTTCAATGTTTAAAAGTTATCTTATTAAATAAATTATTTTTTAAAGGTCATAAATTTTTTTTCTGTAATTGATCCAATAGATGCAAAAAGTGAATTTTTTTTTTTTAGGGGAAAACGGTAAAGTCTCGAAAAAAAGTCAGAAAACCCAAAATTTTTTTTTAAATTCACCGGGGACTCCAAAAAAAATTTTTTATTTTAAAAGGCAGGGGCGTACTATTTTTTTCTTCAAAATATCAGTCAGAGTATACGACGTTACTTTGAAAAAAAAAATATTTCTTGGGTAAAAAATGCCCTTTAATGCATAAAGGGGAATAATTTTTTATAAAAATTTTTAAAAGTGGTAAAAAAATGAAAAAAAAAAAATATATTTTTTTTTAAATTTTTAACACCCTGTATCTAAAAAGATAAGACGTTTAGGACCTACATTCATATAAGTGTTTTTCTTAAAATGGATACAAGAATCACCCCCTTAAACATTAGCATGTTATTGAGAAACAGCCTGTATCATATAAACAATATTTTTAAAATTAATCTTAACCATAAGCAGAGAAGTTTAATATGTAAAGTGTTTCAATCAGAAAAAAAAATCGTGATGCTTTGTAGGGTGACACATACTAAAACTTATTAAATAAAATGTTCGTTACCCTTGTAAGCTATCCTGAATGCGAGAGAAAAAAGTCAATTTATCACCGTAAAGGTTTAATGAGTTTAACCTAAAAATATTTAATATAAAACCAAAAATAATTAATGTATTTTTTAATTTATAGCGTCTAGTTGTATCTCCTCCGAAATCTCGCAGAAGAAGATCTTATGGCAGTGGAGGATCTGGAGGTGGATTTGGCGGTGGGTACGGAGGTGGATATGGCGGCGGTGGTGGTGGAGGAGGAGGAGGCGGGGGAGGATTTGGAGGCGGCGGAGGTTTCGGCAGTGGTGGTGGCTTTGGTGGCCTTGGCAGCTTATTAGCAGGACTTGGAGGCGGTAAAGGAGGAGGCAGTGGAGGTAAGAATTTAAAAAAATATATATATTTTTATAAAATTTTATAAAATTAAACCAAAAAAGAAAACTTTAACCCATGTTTATTACTAATTTTATAAAATACTAATTAAATATATATATATATATATATATATATATATATATATATATATATATATATATATATATATATATATATATATATATATATATATATATATATATATATATATATATATATATATATATATATATATATATATATATATATATATATATATATATATATATATATATATATATATATATATATAAAATTTCAAGATCACCCTATATAAATCTATATTTTTTTTTTTAACGCATGTTTTTCTAGTTAAAGGTACAACAAATATCTTTCTGTAATTGCTTTTAATAAATTAAAAAAAATGACGAGTTTTGTTTTAGGTGGTCTCGGTGGAGGTGCTGGTGGAGGATATGGCACTGGAGGTTCCAGTGGAGGTGGCTATGCCGGCTCTGGTGCTGGTATGTAATTTATTTGTTTTTAATATATTGCTTAACATTTGTGTTTTAAAAGTATATATTTTATGCGCCAAACGGTTCAGTTTTTGGTACCTATATCTGATGTTTTAATAAAAATAAAGGTATTTGCAAGCACTTTATTTAAAATATTTAACAAAAATTTACGAAAAACACGTAAACAGAAAACAGAATCCTAATCTCAAAATATATATTTTTAATATTAACAAAGAGTGCCATTTTATATACCTTAAATTGGCGTGTATTTTCTTTAAATGTTGAAAATTTATTTGTTAAGGTCAAAATAATTTGTAAAATAGATATACCTTATATATTTTTCACAAATGTCTTTATCCTCACCAGGTATAACCAGAGTAGAGGGGATTAAGAAAATTACGAAATTAATTTGTATTTTTTTTAATACAAGGGGTAATTTTAGCGCTTTAAGTTATTTTTAATTTTCTTGCTTTTTGACAACTTCTTTATTAATAATTACAACATAATTTAATTGTAACTGTTTAGTCTATCTTTCATTTTCACATAATTTATTTTTGCGTCATCAAATGTAAATTTTTGGTGTTAAAATAGTAATTTAAAGGTTGTTTACAATTAAAAAAAAGACATTTTTTTGTTGATATCAACCTTAATTTATATTTTAAAAATATTTTTTTATTTATTTTGACTATTATATGTTTAGTTTAGGTTATCATGTTTTAATAATTTTTTATTAGGATTGGGGTAAAATTGTAAATTTATTTTTGTCACTTTCATAAAAAGATTTTGTTAAAAAAAATCATAAGAAATCACAATTTTTTTAAAAGAATTTCTAAGTAAATTATATATATATATATATATATATATATATATATATATATATATATATATATATATATATATATATATATATATATATATATATATATATATATATATATATATATATATATATATATATATATATATATATTATTTTTAAATTCTGTATTAATAAAAGCTTATTTAACCCTTACATTTTTTAACAAAACCCAACGTTGAAATTTATAATAAATAAATAATACACAAAGATTTTTCCTACTTTAATAATTTTTATAACCAGGTTCTTTCAATTTAAATATGAAAAATAATTTTTAAGGTGGACATGGTGGAGCCGGCGCTGGAGGATTAGGAGGAGGAAGTGGTAATGGAGGTGGTTTTGGAGGAGGACTTGGTGGTTCTGGAGGATATGGTGGTGCCGGTGGACATGGAGCTGGAGCTGGTGGTGCAGGTGGCCACGGCGCTGGTTTTGGAGGTTCCAGTGGAGGAGGCTTTGCTGGCGGCGGATCTAGTTCAGGTGGATTTGGTGAATCAAGTGGAAGTGGATATGAAGTCTCAGGTGGCGGACTGGTGGAGGACTGGGTGGTGGACTGGGAGGTGGAGGTGGCGCTGGACATGGAGGTGGCGCTGGACATGGCGGTGGCGCTGGACATGGGGGTGGATTTGGAGATGGGTCTGGAGGAGCAACAGGTAATTTAATTATTTGTTTTAACTACGTTTATAAAGATATTTTACAGGAGAACTGTAAAACAATTAAATTATCAAACCGCTTTGCAATTTTATAAATCAATTTTTATTGCTAACATAAATATAAAAATAAAAAGATGGTAGCAAGCAGGCCAAACCTAAACTTTAATACCTCTTGATCCAACTATTTCTTAAACTTTTGTTTTTGTCATTTTTATTTTCATTTCATTATTATTACGCTACAGTTTCGCTAATCCGAATCCCGCTAATCCGAAAATACGCCGAATACGGATACAGAACCAGGACAAAAAAATATATTTTTTTAAATTTTAGAACTGGGAAAAATAAAGAAAAACAAGTGTTTTTTTAATTTACATCGTACGTTAATTAACCAAATCTTATACATAATTTATGTATTTGTTAGACTATTACAAATTATTAACAAGCACAATTTAAAGTCAGTAATCTTCTAACACAATGCACTAAATGGGCTTTAGATCATCTAAAGTTAAATTAATTACGGTGTATTTAGCGTCTGACCTTTAATATTTTACACATGAAAAGCTAAATATGCCTCAAAAAGACAATAACAAGACATTATGTGACAAAATTCCGCCTAATCTGAATGTTCGCTGATCCAAACAGGATTCGGTCCCAATTAGTTCGGATAAGCGGGACCCTAGTGTATTAGTATTTGGTCAATTTTTTTTAAATAAATTTGATGGTTAAAAAATATTATGCATGCAGGTTCTGTTATTATAACTGGAGGACCAAGTGGCGGCCACGGTGGAGGTCTTGGAGGTGGAAGTGGACACGGTGCGGGCGGTGGTCTTGGAAGTGGTGGTGGACTTGGAGGAGGAAGTGGCCTTGGGGGCGGATATGGAGGTTCTAGTGGAGGTGGTTACGGAGGTTCTAGTGGAGGTGGTTACGGAGGTTCTAGTGGAGGTGGATTTGGCGGGGCGGGTGGAATTGGAGGTGGTTCTGGCGGATTTGGACGTGGTGCAGGAGGGCATGGTGGTGGATCAGGAGGATATGGTTCAGGTGGAGCTGGAGGTAAATAGAGTTAGCAAATTGATTATATATTTTAAATATGTTATCAGTGTGGTTTCATTTACCAGAGTATTAGTATTTTAAAATAAAAAGAAATCACACAAAAGGATATGGAATATGTTGTTTAAATATTTTGGTAAATTTCTACAATCAACATAAGTGTTAAAAACAAAAACATTTTGTTTTTTATTACGCTATCGTTTACAAGGTCTACTTTTAAGAACTTCAAAAATACTTGTTAAAAAATATAGATAATATAGATATTATTTGTTCTATTCACATTAATAAACTATAATCAAGAACGCAGCTTTTAGAAAGTCATTATTGTGTTATTCTATTTAATTATTATTTAGCTATTACGGGCAAATTGAAATTGAATATAAATATGCCAACATTTGATTCATGTGGCCAATACACCAGTTTGTAAGGCCATCAGACCAAAAAAAAAAAAAAAAAATTTGATTCATGGACTTTTTCTTCATAAAGTTTTAATACGAAAACCAAATTGGGCAATTTAAAAAAGTTTTAAAGGGTTTTTAATTTATTAACTTACCAAAAATATTTATGCAGGTTTTGGAGGATTGGGAGGTGGTGCAGGAGGTGGCTATGGAGGAGGTGGCGGCGGAGGTGGAGGTTAGTTTTTGTATATTGATAATATTTTTTAATTTTTTAAATTATTTTTAGTAAAGTATTTCTATGATTTTTAATGTTTTATGCACGAATTTATTAAGTACTACTTATTCAATCTTTTTTGTAGGTCTAGGTGGAGGCGGTGGCCTTGGAGGAGGTGGCCATAGAGGTGGTAGCCACGGAGGTGGGTTTGGAGGACATGGAGGAGGATGTCTGAGTGGTTGCGGTGGAGGCAGTGGCGGTGGAGGTGCTCATGCATCAGCTTCAGCAACAGCAACAGCATCAGCATCAGCATCAGCTAAAAGTTCAAGCTAGTAAGTTATAAGTATTAAGTAAATTATTAGCTACACAAAGTTTTCCTCCCAGCAAAAAAAAGGATCACCTTAAATCGTAAAGTTAAATACATTATTAACTGAGCAGTGCGTTTAAAATGGCATGTTGATTTTTTTTTCTAAGATTTAAAATACAAACATATAATAAATGACTTTAATCCAAATAAAGCTTTTTATAAATAATTATAAGACCCTATAATTTATACCAAATTTTATTTCAACTTTTTTGTTTCAGTGGCAGGTAAAACCGAACACCATTATGGAAAAAAGTCAAATGTTTGAAGTGTGCTGTGTGATAATGTAATTAGTATTATATAAATAAATTAATTTTTTACCTGACTCGTATTATTTACTAATAAATTTAAAATATTATTTTGTTATTAGACTTGTATAATCAAAAGCATTTTTTTTAATACAAGATTTAACAAAAATAGTAGTTTTAATTTTTGACACTGGAAGGCGTAAAAATAATTTTAAAAGTGGGACATATCCCTAACAGCTCATCGTTGGCAATTTTTTTTTAATGGAGCAAACAACTTTGCCCTAAATGTATTAAAAAATAATTTAAGTTATGGAAAAAGCTTTTTTATAGATATAGCTGCAGTATTTTAGAAACTGTGTGTTTTATTATATAAAAGTGTATATTGTTAAGTGTACCAAAATACTCAAAAGAAAAATAAAAGCATTTTAAAATAGACTGGGTTTATACAGGGTATCAAAAAAGTCTGGAATATTGCTAATATCTTCCAAGCCGCTCGTATTTTTTCGACGAAAATTTAGCTGGCAACACAATTTTAAAAAAAGCGTCAGATAAATGTAATTTCACTTTCCAAAGATACAGGGAAAGCCAAAAAGTAGTATCAACTTAGGTTTTTAAATGGAAACCCCTGTATATTTTTATTATTCAATAGATCTTTTCAACCAATTTCAACGGTATACAGTTTTATTTGTTTATCTGTCAAACTGATCAATTATACGTTTTTAAAATTTTTCGAATAAGCTATAATTTCTAAAAGCACTTGAGAGCTAATTTTAAATAGGAACATAAAAACAAAGTAAATTATGTAGATGTTTCAACTTTAACAGGTTTTATTTCTTTAAAACGACAAGTTTTAATAAACGACCAAAACATAATTCCAAACTGAAATTTTACAAACGGGAAGTCTTGGCAATTAGATTAACTACTTTATCAAATGTTCAAATTTCTGCCATTGTTGCTGAAATATCCAAGCCTGTCCCTAAACAACAGGTTATCAAAAAGTATTCCCGAATCTCACGCATTTGATTTCTAATTTTTATTTTTAAGTGATCTGTGATATTTTTAAAAATAAATATTCTTACTTTTGTAAAGGTATATTTTTAATACAGTAAACAAGTGTTTTTATAGATGATCTTATCAAAAGCATCAACATTCTTTAGACCCATGTACACCGATTTAAGAAAATAAATTATGAATTTTGGAAAAAGAGAAGCTTTATTTACATGGCGCTGCGAACATAAATTATTTTTTTTAAAGTGAGACAATGAGTGAAACAATGTCTATATCGCCCTTAAGTTTAGATGGAAACGTTGCACAAAATTGGTTATTTTGGAAACAACGTTTTATAATCTACCAAAAGCAGTTGGAAATTCAAGCAAAAAGAGGATTAGTGTGCTCAATTACTCTATTTTCTGGGAGAAAATGCTTTACGAATATACAAACATTTAAATTTGAGGACTCGGAACAAAATAAAATGAAATTTGTTGCAAAAGGGATCACTTTATTCCGAAGAAAAATATCGTGTATGAACGGGACAAATTTTTTCAAGAAAGCAACAAGATGGTGAGAATATTGAAATATATTACCTCACTTAAGAATTTTTAAGTTGTGAATTTGGGGCTAAAAGATGATCTTATAAAAAGCATTTTAATTTGTGGGTGCACAGTGATGAAAGGTAGACTTTTAGAAATGGACGAAACTTCTTTAGAGACTGCGGTTAAAATCTCCGATCCATTGAAGAATCCAGAACAAATCCCACAGAGTAAAGAAAACTCAATCACAAGTCGATCAAGTAAAAAAAAATAAGAAAAGGACACTCTGGGCAAAAAATTTAAAACTCATTTTCAACAAGGTCAAAATTTCAGAGAGCTTACTACTCCAGACCTTATACCTCAGGAAGCACACATCTAAATTTACAAATACAGTAAAAAACACGAAACAAACATGTGGAAAATGTGGAACATTTCATCGCCTAGTAAATGCCCAGCTTTCAAAAACGGTGTAGTTTTTGTAAAAAAATTGGACATTTTTAAAAAATGTGCTTTAATAACAGGCAAAATCAAGTAGATATGGTTACTTATGAAAGTGAGAGTGAGAATGAATCTTCATCTGATGAGTTAGTTTGTGTTGATGAACTGCATTCAAAACAATCTACCAAGCGGTGATGTGTTGAAAGGGAAAATTTTGTGACAAAAAAACTAAATTTTGGATACTGGATCAATGGTAAATTTGTTACCTGTTTCTATTTTAAAATATTAATGTTGTTTTAAATATTTATCAATCTTATATATTTAAAATCTATACAAAAAAAAAATAAATGTTGTTGGTTAATTTATTTAAAATGTAAATATAAAAACTTAGAAAATGTTGTTAAATTTCATATTGTTCAAGAAAATTCTTCTGCCATATTGGGTCAGAAACTTGCATTTTGTTTAATCTCATACAAAGAGTCAATCATATTGAAGATATTTCTCAAAAATTATTAAAAAAAAACAGTGACTTATTCGAAGGCTTAGGTTGTCTTCCAGGTAATTTTCACATTAATATTGATAAATCGTGCAAACCAGTAATACATGCACCCCGTAAAGTTCCTTTCCCCTTTAAAAAGTCTAAACTAAAAGAAACTCTTAACGACATGGAAAGTAAAAATATTATAAAAAAATTGATGACCGACAGAGTGGGTAAATTCTATGGTTGTTGTTCAAAAAAAAAATGGCTCTTTGTATGTTTAATCAAAAGATTTAAATCGTGCCTTTAAAAAGGGAACACTTTAATTACCTCCTTTGATGAAATAAGTTCTAATTTATCGGGGTAAAAAAATTTTTTTGTGTTTTGGATGCGTATAAAGGTTTTTTGGCAAATAAAATTAGATGACAATCTTCAAAATTAGGTTTTTAATACTCCTTTTGGTAGATATAGATTTTGGACTACCATTTGGTTTAAACTTAGCCAGTGAAGTTTTTCATAAAAAATTTAAGCAAATTTTAATTTTGTGGGGTTGACATTTTTGTTGATGATATTATATGCTGGGGAAATAGTATGGAACAAGTCAAAGAACGCCTCAATAAAGTGTTTGATGTAGCTAAAAATAATATAAATTTAATCGAAATAAGTGCCAATTTTTAAAACCGAAATTACATTTTTAGGTCATGTTTTTAATAAAAATGGTATACAACCAGACCAGTCTAAAATAGACCAATCCTAAATATGCCAAAACCAACAGACAAAAAAAACAAATTTTTATTTTTTTGCTCTAAATTTATTAAAAATGCAGCAAGTTAACTGCACCCTTACGCGAATTACTTAAAAGTCAATTGGTGGCACTGGGATCAAAAACACGACAATGCAATTAATTTACTAAAACAAACTTTAACTAAAAAACCCGTTTTACGATATTATAATGTTAATAAGCCTTGTCTATCATAGATTCATCAAAAAGCGCAATGGGGCTTTTTTTGCAAATAATATGCCGGTAGCTTATGCTTCAATATCTTTTTAATGAAACGGAAAAACGTTACGCACAAATTAAAAAAAGGAACTTTCCTTTATGGGTTGTGGTTTTTCACATTATTTTTTTCAAAAAAGTACTCATACAGACCGACATAAGCCCCTTGTTTCAAATATAAAAAGAATTTAAATGATTCCCAATGCGTCTACAACGCATGCTATTCCTTAAAAAATTTGATTATGAACTTGTTTACGTTCCTGGAAAGAACTTATTTATTGCGGATGCATTGTCAAGGGCCGTAAGTCCTGTTATTACCCCAATGTTCAGATTTTGATAAGAAAATTGAGGCCCAAGTGAGCATGATTCAAAATTATTAAAAATGTCGATAAAAGATTTATAGAATTACAAAAAAACAAAAAACGATATTACTTCAAAAATAATTTCTTTTTTTAAAAATGGTTGGCCCGAAAAAATAAAAAAAAATGGATGCACTTTTATTTCAGTTTTACAAAGTAAAAAAAGAATTATCTTTTGTACATGGATATTTCAAAACAACAGAAATTGTCCGAAAAGAAAATAGATATTTTAAAACATTTACATTATTCACACCAAGGAATAGAAAGAACTAAGAAATTGGCAAGAGGTTCTGTTTTGGCCTAATATGGCAAAAAAATATTGAACATTTTGTAATCTGCCCAAAATGTCAAAATTTTTGTTACTAAAGAGCCTATGTTACCCCATGATTTAATGTACCTTGGAACAAACTTGGTTCTGATTTATTTACATTTTAATAAAAACTACCTTATTGTCGTGGATTATTTTTCAAAATTTTGTGTTATTTCGGAATATACAGGCGAAAAACATCCGAAACAACAATATCAAAATTTAAATCAATTTTTGCACAATATGGGATACCTAACTTTTTAATAACAGATGGGGACCCCAATTTAATTCTATACTTTTAAAAATTTTGAAAAAGCGTGGAACTTTACTCACTTTACGTCCGCGGTTGCCAAAACGGAATGGGAAAGAACTTCAAACAATCAAAAAATATTAGAAAAAAGAGTAGAAGAAAACAAAGCATATATTTTTCGATTTTAATTTTAAATACCCATTTTTGAACGGGGTTCCCCGACCAAATTTTTTCATTCTAGAAGATTAAGAGATGGCGTTATTGCAATGAATCATTACTAAAACCAAAAATTATTAATCTTAAAAAAGTAAAAAAAATTTAAAAAAAAAGTTTAGTCAAAAAATGTATTACGACAAAGTTTCAAAACCCTTTTCCTTCTTTTAAAAAAAAGGGGATAAAGTGTTAGTGCAGTTACAAAATAAACAATAAATTTCATTTATTAAAAATAAATATAGAAATAGATCTTATATTTAAAAAATTAGATGGTAGTACTATTATTGAATGAAAATTCATAAGTAAATTTTAAAATAGATACCCCAAAATCTAACTCTCATGAAATTCAAAAAAACCCCCTAAAAATACTATTGTTACTAAATACGGAGAATTTCAAAAATGACCGATTTTCTTATTAATATGTATTATTTTTTTCATTTTACTTCTGCTAAACTTTAACGTAGGAAAAAAAAAAAAAAAAAAAAAAAAAAATAAATACATATGTCTTTTATAAAATAAAAAACCTTTACGCCCCTGTTTAAACTCTTTGGATTAAAGAATAGCAGATTTTTAAAAAAAATTCCGTTTGTTTAATTGCCTTATTTACAATTAATTTTTTTTTTTTATTTTTTAAAAGGGGGGAAAATTGATATTTTTAAAAATAATATATTCTTACTTTGTAAAGGAATTTTTTAAACAGAAAAAAAAATGTTTTTTTTAGAGATTTTAAAAAAACATCAACATTCAGATTCAGATTTATAGAAAATAAATTCGGGGAATTTTCACAATAAAAGGGGAAACTTTTTTTTGATCAATTTTTTGGTCTATCTTTATAAACTTTTTTTTAAACCCCCCCAAAAAAAGTCCAAAGGGGTTTAAATCCGGAGACCGGAGGCCATTAAAAGCCCCCCTTTCCCTATCCACCGTTTTGGGTTCAGGTTCAGGAACTGACCCCTAAACCAAAAAAGTGCGGGGGCACCATCTTGTTGGAAAAAAAGTTCTTCTATTTGGATAGGGGTTTCTAACTGTTCAATGACTGTTCCCCAATAATTAAATAAAGTTCTGATGTAAGTTTTCCCCGAAATAAAAAATTCCGATAATTTATGACCTATGATCCCGGGCCCCCGACATTCACTTTTTTGGTCTTTGCGTGTGTGCTTCGGATCCATCGGGTTGACTGCGACCAATATCCAGTTATGTCTGTTGACAATACCATGAAGCATAAACGTAGCTTCATCAGAAAAAAGAATATTTTGAGAAAATTATGGTCAGCATTCCCCTCCATCATAATTTCGCAGAACTATGCACGTATATCAAATCATCCTCTGAATTCCCTGAACCAAATGATTCTTAAACGGGTTTTTTTTATTTCCCCAAAAAATTTTTGACAGACTGGTAAGTAACATTATGATCCAGTCCATATTGGCAAGGATTATGGGATTCTCTTGAACATGATAAAATATCTATTCCCTTCACCACCAGTAGCTGTTTTCGGTAGGCCTGATTTGGGTCTGTGATTTTCCCGTTTCTTTAAATTTTTTAACTTTTCTTTACAAACGATTGAGTAATTGCGGTCGTTTAAAATATGATTAAATAAATCACACACTTCTGCTTGTGATCTTTTTTTTAATTAAACCCATCGTTCTACTAATTAAAATGACTACTGTTGTTTAGAAATTTGACACAAAATGTCTTTTAAAATCCACATTAACAGATAAGTACCTGTATAGGCCGAAAACATTGATCACTTAAAAATCAAAATTAGAAATCAAATGCGTGATCAGTTTGACAGATAAAACATAAAACTGTATACCATTGAAATTCAAAAGATCATTGAATAAAAAAAAATATACAGGGGTTTCCTTTAAAAAAAACCTAAGTTGATACTTTTTTTTGGCTTTCCCTGTATCTTTGGAAAGTGAAATTACATTTATCTGACCCTTTTTAAATTTTTGGTTCCCAAATTTTCGTCGAAAAAAATTCGAGCGGCAAGTATTAGCAACATTCAGACTTTTTTTTCACCCCCTATAAAAAGTAATGTTTATCCAAATTAGGTCCATATTCATAATATCAATTAAAACCAGAACTAATTTCTTTTCAAATGAATGTGATATTGTCAAGTTTTCACGTGCTGAACTTATGTTAATTAACTTGCTAACGTGTGAATCACTCGAGTGTACCTAGTAAAAAATAAAATACTTTTTGGGGATTAATTTTACAGAATAATAATAATGTTTATCTGCGTTAAGGATTATAGATAGAAATAAAAATAGATTACTTTTAATTTGGTTTATATTGTTAACTTTTATTTTTCTATTATTGCTCACTCTTATTAATTTATTGCGATTATATAAGTACCCAAACTTATTTAAAATATCTATAGAAGACTACCATATAGAATAAAGCATTTTAAAGAGGTACAAAAAGAGTAATACCAGCTATCGATCGACTAGGCTTTTTTGTAAATTCGATTGGTTTTGGGGTTTTCTTTGATATCTACAACGCATATTTTGATAAGGTATAGTATTGCCATTGTGAATTGAAATGGCATAAAAAAGTCGGCTCGGTAGATCTATTTGATGTCACGTGGGAGTCCATAGGCATCGAAATACAAATATATTCTATCTATAACATAAATTATTGGAGAAAGGAAACAAACAAATTATTAATATTTTTTGTCTACCGTGTCCGTGTATTAACGTGCCTTATTAGTGTATATAAAAAACGATTTTCAATTAGACATATAGGTTATTGAATATTATAATAATATTGGATGTACAAATTTAACAATTATATACAAATTTATATCTATAAAGTGTTTAATGTATTTATAATATCTCAATGTTTTGAATAATCACAACGAGTAATCACTTCAAATCTCATTTCAGAGTCGTCCAGGTTAATCAATTGGGTTAACAGGACAAGACAACATCCATTTCCTTTTTTAATACATACAAAATTTTTCCATACATCTGTTTTATTTATATCGTCAACAGCTGGTCTTATATTAGCTAAAACTGTAGGGTCTGAAGTTGGCGATTGGTTTAATTGTCCCAAAAGTCTTTTAATTGCAGCCCAAATAAGTTCTATTGGATCGAATATGCAATAATATGGTGGCAAACGAAGGATAGTACGACCTCGAGATTTAACAAGTTTATGATTGTCAATAAAATATTCCTGATTTAAGTTTTTTTGTTTTATTAAATCCAACAAAACTTTTTTTGTTTGTTTGTTATTGGAAATATCCATATTTTTTTCTTCCACAAATTTTAAAATGTCTTCTTTTTTGGTGCCAGTGTTGGGTAGTTTAATACTCCTACGGGAATGATAAGGTGCGTTGTCCATAACTATAACTGAATTATCTGGAATGTTGGGTAATAATTGCTCCAGAAACCATTTCTCGAAGAGTCTGGCAGTCATATCTTCGTGGTAATCAGCGCATGATTGTTTAATATTTTTAGCAGATAATAAAAGAGCGTTAGGAACAAATCCATTTTCATTCCCACATGTAAAATGAAAATGCGCTTTCCTCTAGAGCATGGTACGTTTAAACAGGATTTATTGGAATCATCTACCCAACCATAAAAAACAGCATTAGTGTCAAACCAAGTCTCATTAAGATATATTATATTTCGATTGCACTTCCTATCATGTTTTATTTGTCGCAAATAATCCTGCCTTGTAAGTGAACTAACTGTAACAAATCTCCAACAATATATTTCTAGTTCTTAAGAATTATACAGGTTGTTTAGGATTTAGTGTTTAAAACTTTGACAGCAGTTGGATCTTGCAAAAATAAGTTTCTATAAACATAGGTCAGAAAACGCATTGTTTCAGAAATCTGTATTTCTGAAACGAATAAAAAAAAGTATATTACAGGGTGTTAAAAAAAACTGAAATTAATTGCTTTAAAAAGTATATCAACCTGAGGTTTTATTATTTTTTAATTATTTTGAATACTTTACTCATGTACA
>JAHBCN010020669.1:0-15023 GCA_019359885.1 Listronotus oregonensis
ATAAAAAGAGGGTGTTTTCTTGTTTTGTTTACCGCGTTTCGTACATTTTAGAAATTTACCTGAAATATTCTCGTTTCGTACACTGAATTATTTAATCAATTTTATGCTTCTCGCTTCGTAAACCGACCATTGTAATGATCCAAAAAACCAATAAAATAAATACCATATTGAAAATTATTAAAATTTTGTTAATATGTAGAAGGGATAATTTAGACAAATTCAAAATCCCTTAGTTCTGGTCAGTCATGGTTAGTTTTGGTTTGTTAAAGCGGTTTTTTATGTTCCCCAATTATATTTAAAAATCACTAAATGTAGGAACAGTAATTTTTTCCGCCGCAATTCTGCGCCCTTAGTTCTGGTCGGTCATGCTTAGTTCTGCTTAGTTAAGGCGGCTTTTTATTTTCCCCAATTATATTTCAGGCGTGATAAATCACCAAAAGTGGGAACAGTAAACTTTTCTGTTTAGGTAGTGGTTAAAATATATATTATTATTAGATTATTTTAATATCACCATTATTCAAAAAAATATTCTATATCCCTGCATCTTATATGTGAGAAATTAATATTTTGATATTTAGTTATAAAATTAGTTTTAATTTATTTTACCATATTTTATGAACCATCAGACAGAAACCTACCTCGGTACACCGACGAAACGAGATGTCAAAAACTGAATAATTAATTTTATGTACGAAATAAGAATATTTGGGGAACATTTTTAAGGTGTACGCTCGAGTGTACGAAACAAGAATAAATCATATAAAGTATGGCAGTATTTAGCTAAACTAGTGTAATATTAGAAACTGTAAATTAATTAAAAAAGTCTTTATGTTTTTTAAAATTATTAACAATATAAAAAAAGGAGGAAAAGTTGAAACTTGATTTATGTTATAATTATACCAAAAACACTTATGTAAAATAGGAGCCAAGTTCCTATCCAAAAAACTCGGCTTCCTAAAGTACCTACTGAAATTAGACCAAGTTCTTTTTTGACTTAGCTGATTTTACACTACTCTGTCAGTATTAATAAACGTTGTTTTTTTTTCTAATTATAACAAACAGTTTTTTATATTAAGACAGATAGATCAGTAAAATAATTGCCCAGTCAAAAAAAACTTGGTTTAGTTTCAGATCTCGATACTTTAAGAGGCTGAGATTTTTGGATAGAGATTTGGCCCTTATTTTACATAAGGTTTTTGATGTAATCCTTTTTTTTTATTTTAAGTTTAATAAATTAAATAAAATCCTCCAATCATTTTAAATTCTAAAACAGTTATAAGCTCAGAATCTGGGATTTAATTATTTTCTTTACGTGTGTCCTAAATCCCACTAACATATCAAATTTAAAGTTTCGACTTCCCCGAGAATTGCTCCATAATTTTGATGAGTCAGTGAATGAATGAGTCAGTAGTAAAATGGGCGATTTTCAACATCGAACATCTCAAAAACAACTTGACATACCTTTCTTAATTTTTCCACAGATAATTAAAATACTTACATAAAGTTACATACCAAATCTCATATCTTTATGTGGAACGCTGAAACATTTCAGGTAACAAACACAACCTTCGTCAGTCTAGAAGAGGTATTATCTTCGACCAATTATAGAGAACTAAAATTAAAAAGCGACAACATTGCAATAAGGGACTATAAACTTTTTTTACGGGCAAATTTTGAACCCTAAAAGAGCGCAAAAATTGGTTTTATTTGTTAATGTGGCATTTATCAATTGTCCAAGGCGCAACCATGATAAAGTAGTAAATAATCGTGTACCTGCAATTTCTGCTGATTGTATTGTTTGAGTTGTTAGGACTTCACTAACCAAAGGAACCCTAAATATTTACATCGTAATTCACCCTGGTTTTCGAAATCTTGCGATAAGGCTAGATTTACAAATATTAAAGCTTTCAAAAACTTTCTTTAAAATCCTAGTCCTGAAAATTAAAAAGACACTATTTAAGCCAAAAATCAATATAGCCAAATAATCTTTAAAGCTAAACATCAGTGAAAACTTCGGGGGTAATTTTTTCTTACCCCAAATTTCTGAAGAAGAAATTATTTTTACCTCCAAAAATAAAAGTGGAACTCTTCTTCAAGCAAATTGCTGCCAACTCCACCATTGATCACTCTGTTAATTTTCCTTTTGCAGCTATTCCTCGTAAAATATCAGAAATAATATAGGCGGATGAATAGATCCAGCGCATGTTTTCTTCTATACCTGGGTGACAACGAAATCACTACCCAGACCTTTATTTTCTTAAATGAAAACGCATCGCTTCAAATTTTAGAATGATATATTATATCACAAGATGCTGAAGTTTTGGATATAATAGCATTTTCTAGCACTTCCGGTCCTTAACGGGAAACGATATAGTTTTGATTTTTCAATGGAAATAATCTGTATATTTTTGGTTTGCTGACGGATTATTTCTGTAATATAAAAATCTTTGTATTATATTCTATACCTTCCCCGCTTTTTTTTGAGAAAATGGCGAAAAAAAAATTTAAAAAAACCGCAATTTGGGAAATTTTATGGGAATACAAAAAAATGTTTTAAAAATGTATTATGTTTAATTTAATTCTTCCTGAAGACTCACCCGTGGAGGTCATAATAAAATTTTCCGGGGTTTCCGGAAATTTTCAAAAATTTAACTTTTCTATTAATTTTATTTTAAAAAAAGGGCCCCCCTGTATTTTTTTTAAAATTTGGGGTTCTTCAAGTCTTTTTCCCCAAAAAAAAAAATTATATCCTATATCTATCTTTGTTAGTTTTTTTTGAAAAAAGGGGATTGAAATTTTCCGACCGCACATTATGCAGTTATAGAGGCAAACAATTTCCTCAAAAAAAAACAAAGATAGGTATATGAAAATTATAGATTTTATATTAGGGGAAAAGCCAAACCCCAAAATTTTAAAAATACAATTTTAAAATTTTTTTGGGGGGGAAAAATTTTATAAAAGTCAATTTTTGCAAAACCCCCGGAAAAACCGGGGAAAATTTTATTTTTCCTTTTAAAAGATAGGGGGTTTAAAAAATTAAATTAGACATATAAAAATAACAAAATTTTTTTTATAAAAGGGGTAATGTGCGGATTTTGGAAAAACCCTTTAAAAAGCCCCTTTTCAAAAACAAACAAAAAAAAAAGGATAGGATATAAAATTTTATAAAAAAAACCGTAGAATCCAAATTCCAAAAAAGTGTTCCATTGAAAAAAAAAAAGGGCTATTTCCGGTTAAACCGGGGGGTAGAAAATGTTAAAATTTTCAAAAAACGGCATCTTATGATATAATGTGTCATCCCAAAATTTGAAAGCCAAAAATTTTTTATTCAAAAAAAAAGGGGGAATTTTAAATTTAGGTATTCCTTAATAAAATGTAATCAAAATAATGGGTGATCCAACGGTTAGCGTGGATGTTGATTGTCGTTATCGGACATATAACACACAGTGCAGCCAAATTGTAGGAAATAAGTATTTCCTCCAGTCCCTCCTCATCGGGATATCAAAAGGAGCTGGGCGATGCCGAAGTCTTCTCCCAGATTTAGGAGAAGTTTTCTCCCACCCCGAATAGGCAAGCGTTGTGTGTGTTACCCCTCCGCGTCGCGTGGTAGGAGAAAACTTGTTATTAATCTGGGGGGAAACTTTCGATTCGATCACATTGTGTGTGTTGCTGGAGGGAGCACTTTTTTCTCACGATCTGGCTGCACTGATATCGCATGGGTCATGAAAATATTTTTTGATAGATGCCATTTATAGACTTTGACAATCGCAATAATGGAGTTTCTTCCACTGCACAACGTGCAAAAGTTATTTAAACTTACTTTAAAAATGATTGTTTGGTTAAAAAGACATTCCGTAAAATTCGAGATTACTTTGGTCAAAACAATCATCCTAGTGAATCGCGAATCGTGGAATAGTGTGACGATTTGAAGTGACTGGATCGGTGAAGGTCGTAAAAGTATCGGCGTACTCGTCCAGCTCGTTCAGATCAGAATATTGCAGCCGTGATTGAAAATGTGTTTGAACAACCAAGCACCTCCATCCGTCATCGAGCACATCATTTGATCTTCACCTATGGTACTATGCAACGTATTCTAACGAAGGACCTTAATTTGTATGCTTACAAAATTTAATTAACTCAGCAACCTAAACCGTTAGACTATTTACAACGCCGCAGATTCGCACAATCGCTTTATTGCGCTCGAAATTCGATAATCGCATCATTGCCAGACACTCTGATGTATATTGGCCCCCAAGATCCTGTGATCTTACACGGATTATTTTATTTGGGGTAATCTAAAAAACAAAGTGTATACTAATCACCCACAAATACAAAATTTTAACTTTCGGATAACTTCCTGTCAACGAAGACCTGGAGGTCATATAAGTGATATTATTTTTCATGTATAATTGTTTGAGTATATCGAACTTTCTGATACAATAAATTTTTCTGGTGTTTCTAATAAAATCAATTTCTTATAAAGGTACAAATCCACTCTACCCGTTGGATCACCCTCTATATTTGAGTAATAAACGAAATTATTTTAGCGACACACCAGAAATAAACGCTTAGGTTTAATAAAAGTTTCTAAATGGTTAATCTCAACAACGTTCGCTCAACCTACAAATGTTGACTTCTTCGACTAAAGCCGCTTTTTAACATTTAAGCCCTGTGACACATTATACAAAAGCCTATGACAAAAAGGTTATTTGAGTTTTCATAAGCGTATTATCTTCACAAAGAAACATTTATGTCGGACACCGTGATATCTGAACAAAAACAGTTAGATTGTCGACTGAGAAGCCGACATATCCTATATTGTACAAGTTTGGGGTCGAATGGTGAAGTTTTTATATTAGTGTAACGTTAAAAAGGAATATTAGCATCAATATTTAAAAAATTATGGAGTACTTATAAAGTAGATTGAATATTAAGGCCTATTATTTTATAATAAAAAAATAGCCTGCCAATATTTCATTCTTTTAAGATGTAAGTTTGATAAACAAATTGACACACAATAAAATTATTCACATCTACAGCTGGAAGTTATCAAACTAGCACGCTTGTAATCAAGTAAACATTACTTTACTGTCAAATATGTCACAAAAAAGCAAACTTTTAATTGGTATTTATTTTTAAATATTCTAAAGAAAGCCACCATGATAGACTTTTATTAGCCTTATGTGCTCCCAAGTATCTGTATTATAAAGCATACTTCACATAAGGGATAATATAAGTGTTGGTTAACAAAAAGTATTTTTTTAACCGCTACCTTAGGAAATTATATAAATTATATAGCTATCTACCTGATCCATTTATCGATTCCATTCCTGAAGTATGAATAAGCAAGCTGTCGAAATACACTTCCACGACTGCTCTTAGTTCTTTCACGATAAAGCGTTTCCCAAGCATGTTTTTTTAGGATGTGAGAACAAGCAGAAGCCAAAGGGAACTAAATCAAGTGAATGTACAATTTTTACTTTAATGTACTGCTTTTTGCAATTGACTTTTGAGCAGGGGGAGAAAATGCGTCATTAATGCGTTAAAGATAAATGATTTTTTATTAATAGGCTAGATTTTTTTAACAAAATTTACTTACAGCTGGTCCAAAAGGTAACACTAATATTCTGAGATTATTGTTTTACCAGTTTGAAGGTAGTTTACGGAAAAATGCCTTTTGCACCCAAAAAAGCTGATTTTAAACCTTTTTTACCGATTTCTCGACTCATACTCGCTTTGGAGCCAAACTGGTTAGTTCACAGCATTCCATTGCCCCTTGTTTCCTTTTAAGATAATGGTAGTAGACCCAAGTTTCATTCATAGTGATAAAACGACAAACACATTTTTTTTATCCTTTCTAATACGCTTTAAATATTGCTACATTGTTAGCAAAGCAAGCAGCCACTGTACATTCAGCTTTCTGAAATCCAAAACTTTAGACGAAATTTTGCTCACACCGCCTGTTGAAATTCCTAGGACATTTACTAAATCTTCCTTGGTAATTCGTTGGCCTTCCAAAAGTATCCTGTATTTTTGCTACGATTTCTGGGGTTACACTTTTTTCGGCGTCCTCACCTTGACATTATTCAAGACTTGTACGGCCACGTATCAGTTCAGAAACAAAAGGTAAAGACTTTCTATATACTCTTAACTATCGTTCGTGAGTTTGTTTTGATGCGACTCCTTTCAAAAATAAAAATTTTATTAACGCACGTTATTTAATTTTTCCATTATAAAAAAAATACTGTAACACGTTAGCTCTCAATAGCCGTAAACATACCAATGACATGACAAATCTGTATGAAACATCACCCATGTTTATAAAAAAGTACTAACTACCATTAACATTAAACAAATTGTCAAAACGAAATGGGTTTCTTTTAAACTAACATCGCTGGCATGGTATGGAACAAGTTGTGTGATTACGCAGCCTTCTGAACAGTCAATCACGTTTCTGATCCAAATCCGCCATATTGGGGCGCGGAAATTCAACCATATTACAATTTAACGCGAATAAATATGGGTTTAACAAAATTTAGTTATATGTTACTATAATTAAAAGGTATAAGAGGTTCAAGCCCAATAAGCGTTAAGGGTTCACAGTTTTTATAAAACACTCAAGTTTAAAATGTACTAAACAGACTCTTGCTGAAACATGTATGAAAAATCATGAAAGATGCAATTACTTAATCTTAGAATTATTGAAAAACTTGGTTTAGTGTAAATTTAATAAATGCAAAACATACCACTTTTGACGTTTATTTCACGCATACAGAAATCGATCCAATGCTGCTTAGCTCTTTCGTCTTTTGTTAAACGAAAGTATTTTTTTTTTTTTTCTTCAGTTTTGGCAATTTTTAACACTGCAACCCGGCATTTTCCTTTAAATTTTACATTAAATCTGATAATTCGAAAGTTTGTTGCATGAAAGTCGGGTAAACTTAATGTAAAAAAAACAAAGCATAACATGGAGGATTTGGATCGGCGCAGTTAAAGTACAAATTTTGGTCCCGCCATCGCACACACCCTGTTTCTTTACATCATGATTGCTATGAATTAACATCTGTTATTTACAAGGCGTTGAAACTAATTCACCTAAAAGGTAGGATCAAAAGCATTAAGCTTTTTTTGGAAATATGTCTTTTAATAATATAACACAGGTCTACAAAAAACATAAGCGGTGTGTGCTGGGTGTCGGACTAAGATTTTCTGACGTATTTTTTTTCCGCTGAACACGAATCTAAAATCAAAATTGGGGTCAAACAGCAAACAATCGAAAAAAACCAAAAAACCGATATGGTACATTTACCGGCAGAAACCTGCTACAACGGAATGTTTGGACTACAACTATACTGGGTGGCCCACCACATTCGCCTCGGTTTTTCTACGAGAAATGAAACGTGTTGGGGAAAAACCTTTAACATGGTCATATGTGGGTCCATAAGGAGCATATTTTAAAATTATTTTGAAATATACAGGGTGACCCAAAAAGAAAGTACATATCCAAGTTATATTTTTTCTTATGAAACACCCCATATTTTTTTATATTTTTAGATCCTATAGACCAAATAAAGGTGAGTTATTGTTATATTTCCTATACCTAAAACTGACCGTTTCTGAGAAATTTAAAAATACAGATCATAATTTAAAAATTGTTTACACCCTGTAACATATAACGAGCTGCTCGTAATTAAATTTATTGCTTAGCTCAAGGTTTAAGTTAACTATCACATAAAAGTTTTACCTTAATATTATACAGAGTGTTGAAAAAAATTGCCTCAAAGTTTGGACACACATTTTATTAAATAACTTCCTTAAGTTAAATGGAACACCCTGTATTTTGGCGCGGAACTAAATTTCCTTTAAAACCATATTAGGGTTTCCTATACCTATCTCTTCTGCTTTTTATACAAAAGGCGTTTTTATATTTGACTTATCCTTTATCTTAAAAATGGAACACCCTGTATTGTAATTAAAAAAAACCTTTTTATTAAGGATCACGTAGATTCGCTAAAAGCTCAAGTTTAAATTTTTGAAAATAGAATGTATCTCAAGCAAAATGCAGGCAGAAGTAATAACTCCAATATATTGCCATTTTGAAAATATTAAAGCATTTTTAAAAAGAGGATCGAAATATAGTAGAAGGCCACACCTGTCAAAATTGTTGAGACGAAATATGGTAAATTGCCCTTGTTTCTTAGCAAATGTATCAGACTTAATTTTTTATAACAACGGATTATTTAACAGACATAACTTTTACTACTACAGTGACGATAATCCTAATATTTTTGGAACCCTTAATCACCAGCACAGATGGTCTGTTAACGTGTGGGGTGGAATAATTGGAACACGAGTAGTTTTATTTTACCATAAAGTCTGATACATTTGCTAAGAAACAAGGGCAATTTACCATATTTCGTCTCAACAATTAGGACCGGTGTTCCTTCTACTATATTTCGATCCTTATTTTTAGAATGCTTTAATATTTTAGAAATGACAATTAATTGGAGTTATTAATTTGCCTGTATTTTACTTGAGATAAATCTTATTTTCGAAAATTTGTGCTTTTAGCGAATCTACGTGATCCTTAATAAATAGGTTTTTTAATTTCAATACAGGGTGTTTCAATTTTAAAATAAAGGATAAGTCAAATATAAAAACGCCTTTTGCATAAAAAGCAGAAGAGATAGGTATAGGAAACTCTAATATCGTTTTTAAGGAAATTAAGTTCTGCGTCAAAATAGGCCACTAAATACAGGGTGTTCCATTTTACGTAAGGAAGTTATTTAGTAAAATGTGTGTCCGAATTTTGAGGCAATTTTTTTCAACACTCTGTATAATATTGAGGTAACATTTTTATGTGGTAGTTAACTCTAACCTTTAAGCTAAGCAGTAAATTTAATTACGAATAGCTCGTTACATGTTACAGGGTGTAAACAATTTTTAAATTATGGTCTGTATTTTTAATTTCTCGAAATTTCTCAGAAACGGTTAGATTTAGGTATAGGAAGTATAACAGTAAGTCACCTTTATTTGGTCTGTAGTATCTAAAAATATAAAAAAATATAGGGTGTTCCATAAGAAAAAATATAACTTTGATAGGTACCTCTTTTTTGGCTCACTCTGTATATTTCATAATAATTTTAAAATATACTCCTCATAGACCCACATATGACTGTGCTAAAAGTTTTCCCCCGACTCTTTTCATTTCTCGTAGAAAAACCGAGGCGAATGTGGTGGGCCACCCTGTATATGTAAACTAAGAGATACAAAAAATTTCATGGAACAAAAAATATAGTTTTCTAAATTGTCTATATAAAAAGTGATATAAAAATTTTTGATAAATAATAAAGGAGGTATATTAACAATTCATGCAACTTGTTTAATTAAATATATGTACTAACTATAGTGTTCGATGAATCACATATTAGTAATTTAATAATTCACAAGTAGCAGTTCCTTAATGATGGTGGAAAAGCGAATAAACGTGCTTTCTCATAAACACAGGTGTTTGGTGATTTTACATTATCCGTTTAAAGGTATAAATTATAAGGTTGCACCTGAGAACATTATAGGAAGTATTAAGAGTTTTTCTTTGCAATAACAATTATACGGAAGGGCGATGGGAAATTGATCAAATAATAAAACTATATAATCACAAAATGCACTTGCTGATACCTGTTAAATTTATTCAAGATGAAAACACTTGTTGCATTATAATCGATAAATTTTACTTTCAATGTAACTGATAAGATAAGTTAATAAATATAATATTAGTTTTTGGAATGGGAAAAAAATTTTGAGAATCGAAAGTAAAAACAGGTCTACCGAAGTTGTACATTAAATTAAAAAAAAATGTTCGTTTCCGAATTATTCTTCTATTTTAAGGCCATCATATATATCTAGTCCTTTTTATATTGGCAAGTCATTGATACTGAAAACGCTAATTCATTAAAAAATAGTTCATGCTGAATACTCAAGTAAAAGTTGTACCAACTCTAACGTTGGCTTTCCAGCAAATGAGTAAGGATACATGGTTACACTAAATTCGATCTAACCAATCAGATCAAACTTAATCGGTCAAAAAAAAAAACGCGATATACACGTTTCCGATTAAGTAAAAGATTGAAGTGAAAGCCAAAAATCGATCCAGAATTCCAGACAATTTAAATCGAGTTCGATGCAATCGTAGGTTCTTTTGGTACGATATTTACGTGTTTTGGAAGGGATTTGAGAAATGACAATTAAAAGAAACAGCTGACCAAATTGCCAAATAAAATGTATACCCTTATTATTAAAAAATTGGCTTATTAGTAATAAATATAAAAATGCTGTTAAGGTAACTACAGCCTTTTTTCTGTTATTTTACAATTTATTAGAAAACACAAAAATTGGACACGAAGTAAGGTTAGAATCATTCTTTTTCTTTGTTTGTTATCTTTATTATTGTACCCTTACTCAATAAATCATTTATTGGTATAAAAAAGTACTATTAACTCGCAAATTTATTTTACAAGCATCACTACGTATGTGTACTATTTTATCCTTAATTGCTTGGGACACAATATGTCGTAAACAAACATATATCTCTGATTCAAGTGTATTTACAAGAAATCCTGTTTACTAAGCATATACGTTTTTAACAAATCACTTCTCGTCTGGCTATACACATTTTTTTTGACTTAACGTTATCGGAGTTAAACGATCAACGTCTTTTGGAATAACAAAAAGTTCAATTTGCTAACTGGGAATAATGCTGAGTTTCTAGTTTTACCGCTGAGATCTACCCGTTCTATCGTTGGGTGATTCCTGTAGAACTGTTTATTGTCTTTAGTTTTTATTAATTAGGTTTAGATATTTACCGAAGGGGTGATTTATTCTCAAGATACATAAAAAGTAATGTAATTTTTGGAAAAACAGCTAACTTGGGTAACAAAAAATCACTTAAAAAACCAAAAGCAGTCAAAGAAGGCAAAATGGCAGTCATTAATCGATCTGTTTTTAGTACAGCTGATGCTGATATCTATTTTATTTTTCACCACGTACAGTAAAACCCTTTAAAAAGCTGAATTTTTTATTATCTTGTCAAATGTTCATTATCGGGTATGTAAAGTTGTTCCGAAACTTGTGCATCGAATATTCCTATAATAAAAGAGTTTTCTATGACTATGCTTCGAATATTATGGCCCACATTGTAGACATTTCACTTAGAAACACGTCGTATGCTTAAGTAGTAAAATTTTCTAGTAACAAACCATCAAAAAAGTAATATAAAGTGTACTAAAACAACCTGCCATTATTGAATTTTATAGTTCAAGGAAATTTTTTATAGGTTTCAAGACGGTTAGCACTTAGTGACTATAAATTTTAAAGGTAATTTCAGATTTTAGTAGGTTTACGATGCGTGTCTTAGAAATTTGTTGTCGTTTAGAAATTCTTCAATCGGTGCAATCGAATACATTAAATCCATTTAAAATATGTTTTCTAGCGTAAGAGCTGTTTTACGTATACGAGAACTCTGGTGAAATTTATTGCAAAAATTATCTTTAAAATTTTAATGAAATGTTTCGATAGGATTTTTGGTTATGGTATGTACAATAATTTGTGTTTTAATACTTCAAAAAATTTTTTTATAAAATATATATATATATATATATATATATATATATATATATATATATATATATATATATATTATATATATATTATAATTATTATATATAATTTTATATATATAATATATATATTTATATACATATATATATATATATATATATATATATATATATATAAAATATATATATATATAAATATATAAAATATATATATATATATATATATATATATATAAAATATATATATTATATATATTATTTATATATATATATATATATTATATAATATATATATTAAAAAGTAGGTTTGATAAATTGAAAAATTTAGAAAAAAATATTTTTTTCTGGGACCATGGGTTTTTAACTATCGTTACACAAAAACCAAATATTGTACCTTTACTGGGATATAATTCTAAACAGCTTGATCTAAATTTGGTTTTCCTTAAAATGTATTTTACGGCTTAATTTATGGTGCAATGAACGTCCACAAATTTTATATTCCAATAAATCAAAATATATATGCACAAGCAAGGACCAACTTAGGCAATCTCTTAAAAGAAAAAAGATAAAGCAGTTCTAGAGTAATTCACAGTAACTTAAATAAACAGCATGTGCAGAAGTATTTTAAAGCTCATTAAATTTACACCAGACAATACCCACCAAGTAAAAAAATCGTACCCACAATTAAATTACAAGAGAAACTTTCGCCTACCAAATAAATAATTCAACAATCATGCCCAATTAGACATAACGCCATATGAATTAAAAATACCTTTAAGGTTTAGCATTTAAGTGTTAATTTAAACGGAACAATACGTATTCTTTACCACGCATTACCATAGAGGATTAGCCACGGATGGATTAGGGCCAATGACATTTTTACAATGCCTTTGTGAGATTTCAGAGACGTTCATAATGGTACTATGTGACTGTGCATCGGTTGTGACTAACGTAGTACGTGAAGAGATGAATGAAAAGGCGTTGCACTTCAACAAAATTTTACTACCTGTATTATGAAATTTTTTTAGCTACTAATTACAGTTGTTCACAACCTTGCAGCATTCGTGGTAAGAGAAAATCTTTTAATGATCTGGGACAAATTAAATTCCGCGCTAATAAAGGAAAAAATATAATCAGTTGTGTGGCACCACTTTAATGTTGATGACACCTGTTACCTGTCGTCAAAATTGACATTGTTTTTAAAGGTGGGTAGATATAAAATCCTTTTAATGTTTTTTTACAAACCTTTAAAGCAATTTTATGTTCATGATGGGCCTGAGACACCTACGATAATTTTTTTCATTAGTTTGCAGGAAGTAGCAAAAATTTGTCGATATTTTTTTAATTAATCATAGCTTTGGCCATAATTTTTTTTTGGAAACTCATTCAAGTTTGTAAAAACGCTGTATATATATATTTGTCCGCATTCCGACAAATTCAAATCTAAAGATTTTTAAATTTAAACTCTTTGCTTAGTTCTTACAAGTTGATCTTAAACTCGTTTATCGTAGACTAAACAAAAATAGTTCCTTTCATAAACAAACCCCCAAGTTCCTGTCAAAAATATGGTGACAAAATATTATAAGCTTTGAACTGTTTATTTTTAGCCTCTGTTATTCTTGCATTAGTTTTGACATAGACGAGGCACGTCTTATTTTTCTAAATTATACTAAATATAATATATATGGTATTCTTAAACCTTAACTATTGTTTCTTGTTAAAAATTGTTAATAGGCGTTTATTTAGGCGATTTTACAGTATATACTGTGTCAGATGCTCGGCAGTGCGGTACAGTTATCGTTGAAACATTTAGTTTTAAGTTCATTGGTACAGTTGACTAAGTAAATTTGGTTGAATTTCTAAAAAGGTTTTGTGCATTTATCTGTTTTTAAGAATATAGAGTGTTTCTTTATTACTGCCAAAAATTTTACGGATGGACTTTTGCAAAAAAAGACGAAAACAAAATTTCTCTATGGGTTTAAAACTAAGGAAAATAATTGCGCATGTGCGTAAATAAAAGAACTGACAAAAATTAGCTGAAGTTCGGTTTTCCGACCTGGAATAAAAAAGCGGTTCTTTATTATTCTTTCTGACATTTCGCAATACAACAATATTTAAAATGTTCCTCGTAAACCTCAGTAATATTACTTTTTTTAAAAACTTTTACTATTTATTTTCCATTCCGATTTCTATTTTTTGGTGTATTTTAAGCCTTCTAATATTTGGTAAATTTATAGTAATAATACTGCTTATTTCGAGGAAAAGCATAAAGGCTTATAGCCAGTAGTTTTTTTTTAATTAATCTCGTAATACCTTTTTTCCAATCAATAAAAAATACCTTAAACACGCTGGATTGAATTTATGTGACATAAAAAAAAATCGATTTTTGACTGTTTAAATAACATAAAATTGACAAAATCAAAATTAATAAAAATGTTTTTAACCACCATTTTCTAAATTCCCCAAACCATTATAACTTACGCTAATTAAAAAAAAATTGTTAAACTTTTAAACTTTCATTACCTCTTTTTTTTGGTATATTTATATATATATATATATATATATATATATATATATATATATATATATATATATATATATATATATATATATATATATATATATATATATATATATATATATATTTATATATATATATATATATATATATATATATATATATATATATATATATATATATATATATATATAATATATATATATAATATTGCAATAAAAAATTATTTATTCATTTAAAATCTTATCATCCCTGTAAAATAATGCAGAAATAAAAAGCCTACGCAAAGCGTATTTCAGCAAATTAAAATACTTCACAAGTTTTCCTTAAATCAGGTATTTTACCGAAAAATTTCTGGTCTTTGAAAAGCCAGTAAATAACCATTTTCGGTGACAGGCGGCTTGTAACCATAATGGGCCACTGTCTAAAAGTCCGAGGTATCAGACCATGACTCAAAAGCTGTAATTTATGGTCTCCGTATTACGGTTAGACCACCTAACCACGCTAAAATCAATATACCTTTAATGAAACTTTGTAACATATAAAAGGACTAAAATAATAAATGAAGGTGTTGATATTGGCGTTAATATTTTGTCTTATATAACGAACAACTTTCTTTTATTAAAAAACTATTTCTCTTTTATTAAATACTTTACGAAGATACATAGTCATATAAATAGACTAAAGTAATTAAATTTAGTTAAAATATAATTTGATTAGAACCCATTTTTACCTTTTATTTACTCACCCTAGCCTACGTTCAATTTATTTGTTTTTTTTTTAATGTATAGTCATTTTGCGCCATATAGAAATATTTACATGCAAAATAATGTGGCTAGGTTACGTGTGATTGCTGACATGATTACCTTTTATGAATTTTTATAGATTTT
>JAHBCN010020670.1:0-14888 GCA_019359885.1 Listronotus oregonensis
CGGAGTTCCCTACAATATTTTAAAATGCAGAAGTCAGTCATTTTGGACATGTGCTATCGTTCGATCATTTTTGGAGCAGTAGGAACCAACAGGGATCTTGTCGATAAGACCGATCGCTGTTGAAATCTCGGTGTAAACCTGAATTAAAAAAAAAAAAAAATAATAATAATAATAAATGTCTTTATTTCTAAAAAATAATCGATTACATATTACAATAAAAGATAAAAAAACTTAAATTCAGAAAAAGGCGGAGTTCAGATGAGGCATCCTTGAATGCCTCCCAAACAAACAAACATATAATGGCGTATTAGGCAAAAAAATAGCTAAAAAACAAAAAATTGATTACATATTTCTTACTAATAATCCATAAAAAAGCTATTGTCGCTTACCCAAAATATATTTTGTGTAATGTACTTTAAAGGCAGATTGTGAAAGATGTTTTAAATTCTCCGGCAAAGAGTTAAAAAATTTAGCCACAGTATATGAGAAGCTACGCTCAAATATTACGGTTCGATGATATGGTGGTGTTATTTTTCCTCGAAATCTGATATTAATATTATGTACATGGGTCTTAAAGACAATACGCTTATAAAGATATGATGGACGTTTGGAGCAGATAATTTTATAAAAGAAGCATACTTGATGTAACTCTCTCCTCTCTTCCATGTTCAACCAATTGGACTGTACCAACGTATGCGAGATATGTTGACACTTTCTTACACCATGAATGAGCCTTAAGCAAGAGTTTTGCACAAGTTGAATTCTGCCTTTATCCAGTTAAACAATTACCATTTTTAGAGGCTCTAATATTAGACAGTTGACACCTTAATAATCGAGTTAATAATAATAATAATAGAATTATTAGAAAATTAATTAAGAAATAAATTGTAGATGCAGTTCAGCCTGTTTTCAAATAACAACTAATCAGAAAGTGGATCGGCAGTTAAAAAGAGAGGCATAGGTTTAACATGCTCAAGTGAAGTAACTATAAGTATAACTGTAAGTAAAAGTTTCCAAGAGATAAACTGAATTTTTATTTTTATTGTTTATCAAATAGAAGCAAAATAACAATATAGAACAAAGTTTCTAAATGTTTTTTCAAAATTGGGTGGTTTATCAGTTGTTTATTCTACCATTTAGTAATGGCTAATCGAGTAGCTAATATAAGAGAAAATTCCGACTATGTTTTAAAAAAATTGTAGGCTTTTAAGCCATAACAAGATTTTTATCCTTTATATAAGGAAAATAAAGTATCTATGACACTATCTGCAAATACAGCTTTTTTGCCAACCTGTGATATAAAATTATCTTTTTAATTAATGAAGCAATAATGTCAGTAATTAAAAGTTTTGGGGCAAATATTTTACAAAGTTTTCCTTTTCCAGGTGCAACTAGGAGAAAAAAATAGAACAGAATATGGATATTAAAAATATATGTACATAAAGTTGATTTTTAATAAACATATATAAATTATGTAGGCAATTTTTATACCTAATTTTAGACCTTTTTATTTTTATTTTTTTTAATATTACTCATATTAACACATCATAAATATTTAAGATTTTTTATATAGTAAATTAAGAATGATAAACACTACCATATGATCATTTTTATTTATGAACTATTATACTTTGTGTAGATTTAGGAAAAAATAAGCTTTCCCTATTAAATAGTCTGTACACAAATTTTGGGAATATGAAAGGAGAATTGTAGACATCAGATATTTTTATGAATACATTTTTAATTAAATAATTTCTTGTGGTTTTAATAAATGATAGGGTATTATACAATTTTAGTTTTACAAAAAGTAAACACAAAGAATATTTAATCAAATCTTTTTTATTTGACCAGCATACCTTTTAAAAAATATGTTTTACTTTGTCAGTGCTTTTTTGCATAAAAGTAAATTTTCGCCCACTCTAGAAGTTTAACAGAAAATAATATATTCAAAAAAGGAATGAAAAATTGTTTAGTAATTTCCGTGATTGATTATTTTGATATCTACATTTTTATAAAAAGTGCCCTTTTTAATATACTTGGTATCATGCGCCTCCTAGTGATAAAGTACTACTAATTCTTATTTTAAAGCTGTACATTAAATTGTTAACAAAATACGATTTACGACCATACTTAATTAAACATTCTGTATTATTATCATAAACCACACATTAAGGATCCAAAAGATCTTTTAGTGTTAACTAAATAACGGAAATATTACAAAACACTAGTTTGTTTATAATCAACATAACAAAACCGTCTATTTAAATCCTTAGAAAATCCTCTTTATAACGTAAGTTATATAACGTGGTTGACATCATTCCAAGCGACTAGATAATACGTAACGGAAAATAGGATTCCTTTACGGCTTCAGACTATGTCAGAATGACGTATTATGTGGATGCTCGCTGAGCACAAATTTTAAATAAAAGTCCCTAGATGTAGCAGCACAGTGCACAGCAGCGTACAGTATGCGTAAAAAGTCACTGTTTAATCAGTTCAAAATAATCCCTTAAAAGATATTTATAAAAAATTAGCTCTTTTCTGTTTACTGTTATCGTTAGTGTAAAAAAAAATCTATTTTCTAAAATTTTATAAACATATAATACTTATAAAATAATTTCTTGACAAGCTATCCCATTCTCCCATAAAGTAGTGGTATCACTTGGTACCTCCTGTATTTGGTACCATAGTACCAGACAGCTTTTAAAAAAGTTAAGATAGGAAAGTAAAACCCGTTTTTTCTATTTCAAGCCGTTTTCGCTCAGTAATCAGTCACTGTGACTAAACTGTTAATTTTCAACTATCATTATCTCGAAAACTGGTAAAAGTTAAGTGGGTATTTTACACAAAAAATGCCTTGAATTTGCCATACAATCCTAACATTGAAAAATATATATCGCATTCTTAGGCCCACAGTGTACACACAATGAAACACTGATAAATGGTAAACACTCTGTGGAAACATCGTGGATACCCACTAAGCAAAAAATCATCCTAATTACGTTACATTTATGTTTTCTTGTTCCTTTGTTACGTTAATCATCTTGAAACAATAACAGCGCCTTAAACCTAATAGTTTCGTTATATTTCCTTCAACTTAACAAAATCGTAGTTACGTTAAAAACACAACGTTCTAGTTTCGAAACTTAAACGGCCTTGTTATGTATTTTGCATTGATTAGGCCTGACACATTTTCTGAAACATCCACGTTATATAACTTACGTTATAAAGAGGATTTTCTAAGGATTTAAATAGACGGTTTTGTTATGTTGATTATAAACAAACTAGTGTTTTGTAATATTTCGTTATTTAGTTAACACTAAAAGATCTTTTGGATCCTTAATGTGTGGTTTATGATAATAATACAGAATGTTTAATTAAGTATGGTCGTAAATCGTATTTTGTTAACAATTTAATGTACAGCTTTAAAATAAGAATTAGTAGTACTTTATCACTAGGAGGCGCACGATACCAAGTATATTAAAAAGGGCACTTTTTATAAAAATGTAGATATCAAAATAATCAATCACGGAAATTACTAAACAATTTTCCACTCCTTTTTTGCATATATTATTTTCTGTTAAACTTCTAGAGTGGGCGAAAATTTACTTTTATGCAAAAAAGCACTGACAAAGTAAAACATATTTTTTAAAAGGTATGCTGGTCAAATAAAAAAGATTTGATTAAATATTCTTTGTGTTTACTTTTTGTAAAACTAAAGGAATCCTATTTTCCTTTACGTATTATCTAGTCGCTTGGAATGATGTCAACGCTCGCTGAGGACGGATTACAAATTAAGCCCCACAGGTATCCTCAGTGCTTTTAGGAAAAATCATCATATTATCAAATTAATACCCTAGGCCCCTTTTAAAAGGTTAAAGGTTCGCATCGCGCATCAAATACCTCGCAAAAAATTAAAATATTTTGCTCATATTTTTAAAACAAATGGCTTTTTAAAGCATTAAATACATATACAGATTTACTACGTAAATACCAAAGTAAAGGAACTGTTTATTTAATATTAAACAAATCATGGCAAGAATTACCAAAGATAAAAGAGTACTCGATAAGTCAATTTTTTGGAAAAAATTGGTGGTATTTGTTTCTAATAATATATATTTGCTGTTCCTTATAATAAATACGTTAAATATATCGTTAAAATATGTATTATAAATAAATATTTTTTGTCAAGTTTCGTTTTATACTTCGTTATAAATATATTGTCTAGTAGGTATATTCTGCATTTGATATTAAAAATTTTAATGAATTAATAATACGATGTGATAAACCCTTTTTTATGGTTGTATATACTTATTATTATTATCATGCAATAAAAAATAATAAAATTTTTAATTTAACTTTTAGTCGTCTTGGTATTTCGCCCTTTTTTTCCTCCGCCTTTGAACTTGCTTCAACGTTGCCAGTTCATCTACTCGCAGCTCTCTCTCATATCCTTTCCAGTAAAAATATTTCCTTAAAGATGTAATAAATATTATTTTTTTGTTTAAAATACGTGGTAAATATTTTTTTTTTGTTCTAAATATATTTTTCTTTATTATGCTATTTTTTTCGTAAGAATGGTAAGCCGCATTTAAAGAAAAACATTTAAAATATCTGTCATTTTCCCTTGCTTCTTCCATGCTTTATGTACAAAAATTGCAATTTTCAATCGCGATTATATTAGATGTGATAAATCTTTTTTGAATTTTAGCAGCACGTGTATTATACATTTAAGATTTTATATTCAAAATTTGAAAGATTTCTTAAGATGTTGCTTGCATGACCCAACTACCTTAAATCCATAACAAACTACAACTAACTATATTTTTTTACTATTTAAACAAAAAAATATTTTTAAAAAAGGTAGGTTAGTTACAAAATACACGAACGAAAATTTATTTCTCAAAAGGGTCCTACCCACTCGCAAAAATGTCGAACAGAATATGTCAAAAATGACATTTGAGAATCAAAATCTTCGATGCGCATGATTTCAAAGCGACATTATACCGATGTCGTATGCGACACTGTATTAGAGATTGGACAATAGACCGCCAGAGAACGCATTCATATATGATTAATTTACTGACTTATAATAAGTATAAAAAGATAAACACAATTTACTATAACCTATTCCATTTATAACTAAATAGATAATACATATTTTAAAAGTATTTATATCCAAAATACTCAGTAAAGACCTTATATGTGCTGTAGGTAACCTGTTTTGGGAGATCCAATTGCCATGCACATCCTTGATCACCAGGCAGATAGAATGTCCCAGTGAAATGATTTGTCTTTTTGACAATAGTTCTTTTTGTATATAAATATTGCTCTGTTAAAATCCCAAAGTGCCGGTTTATCTCCCGATATCCTTTAACCAGGTCTGCGTATATTGTTGTTTAAAAGAACCATTGTACACGTTTTCGTAGTTCCTTAAATATCTACCAGCTCTCGAAGCATATAGGTTTAAATATTTTGCACTACGGATTAAATAGAGTTTTTTAAAAATATTTTATGTTAAAGGGTTGTTTGGGAACTTAAGGATTAGGAAAAATGAAAGACAACAAGACAACTCAAATTGTAACTGATTTTATTTCATTGTGAACAAACTGGTTAAATTTAATTAATCCATTTCTATCCCAAGGTTGTGTTTATTGCGGCTAAAAAAACAAATAGTATTAAATTAAATTTATAATGTATTTATAATGTGTGTAAACAAGAACCAGAATTTTTTAAAGTTTTCAAGATTTTTGTTTATTTTTAAATAATATTAGCCGTGTTTATCCATATTTAAAACGGCCTAAAATCTTACAGCTTTAGGCATAACCACCAATTACATCTTAAAGAAAAATTTTGTATTTCATCCGCTTTAAAATTGCTTTTAACTGGCCCCCAAATTGTGCAAATATGCGTACATTAAGGCGCGTACAGACATAGAACAAATCTTCGTTTGGCAACATCGTCGCGCAAAATTTTTTTGTTACGCATCGAAGTTCGGTGTTTCGATAAATTATTGTGTAACAAAACAACGTCGTATAACCTATAGCAGAACATTCTGACGTTCCATCTTTTTCCATGCTCCATTTTAATTAATAAAAATAAATGTATTGGCGCGTTCTTGTTACGCATTCCCGTCCAAACTTGCAAACAGACGACGCAACATCAGCCCATATCATCTCTTTGAAGTGACGCTGAAAAACCGACAACTGATGGGACGCCGTGATGTTCCGATGTAACGAGTTACGCTGTTAAGGCGCGTACAGACATAGAACACATCTTCGTTTCGCAACATCGTCCCGCAACAATTTTTTGTTACGCATCGAAGTTCGGTGTTTCGATAACTTATTGTGTAACAAAACAACGTCGTATAACCTATAGCAGAACATTCTGACGTTCCATCTTTTTCCATGTATCATTTTAATTTGAGTCGTTATCGAAGTAACAATAATGGAAATTTCTGCAACGGCATATATTTATATGCACTATCATATTAATAACAAAAAAAAAACACCTCCATCTACAGAAATATGAAACTTCTCTGAAAGTGTGTGCCAAGTATCATTTTTTCTATTTTTATTATAATATATGGGATTTTTTGGGTCCCACAAAATGTCTTTGCTTCGGTAACTTTCTATGAAAGATCTAATATCAGTTAATTCTGATTATTTGCATTGTTAAGGCCAACAATAAAAAAGAAGAACGATGCAACGTTGCCGCCTTTCTAAGTACTCTTAGTTAAGTTGCAATAAAAAATCTAATGATGAAAGCGAAAACAATTTAAGTTACCCTTAATTTTAAGAGCTTCTTACCAATGGTCCCTGGCATAAAATCTATTTTGATCTAAAAACACGTAAAATCTCTTTTCTTTGCCTATTAAATAATCATCTCCCAAATATAGATATTTTCTTGAAAACAGTTAAAGTTATCACATCTAGCCCTTTAAAGTTGACGTCATATCAAAACGCCTTGGAACGACACAAGTGCTGCAGAATTCCAATATTAGTTTTTTTTCGTTAATTTATTTAATTTAGAGCAAAAACAGAAAATCTATCGCGTTCCATTATTCGGATTTAAGATAATTGTCATAATGTCAATTAAATATGCTCCATAATAAATGTATTTTTTACAGAATACGGGTAAAGCTCTAAAATATGTTCATTATCGTTTAAGGAAAATACTTGGTAAGTAATTATGATCTGGGAACTTTTTGCCGCCCATAGGCTAATATATTTTTGCCGCCCTAATATGCCAATATTTTTTGGATATCAGAGACCTCTCCCACACATCCCAACAAGGTCCAATGTAACTTTTCAATCAAATCAAATCAAATCATTTATTCATGTTACTACACATACAGTGCTTACACACGTCAGTCAATGGGCTACTTCTTTTTTTAATGAAAATAGTAACTGCAGCAGTCTTGGGGGTGGCACCTACCAAGCGCGTCCCCGGGTGGCGGATTGGGGATCGGCCAGGTCTCTCACGAAATCTGGCTAGTGGCGATTATAAGTAGGGTGAGAGAAGATAAAATTCTCAAAATCCTTTGCAAAGGTCGCTGCCGCGGACCACCACCAGTGCTCACATCTAGTGATACCTGGTACCTATCTTCTCTCCTTTCTTAAACTAGTCTTGGGAGACAAGCTTTAATCTTTTCTATCGGCCTCCCTTGGCCAACTCTTGCTCTTCCAAGCCCCTCCGCCATTGGGTTTCCAAAGGCTAGCAGCTACTCATTTTCCCACTACTTCTTCCTCTTCTTCTACAACCCAATCCCAAGGTGGTGAGGACATCCGTGCCGAAGGGATGCGTGGCACATGGGAGATGTGTCTTTAACGAGCCCTCCAGAATACCTGGCGCCCTTCTGGAGTAAGTAGCCTTGTCCCAGTAAGCGGCTCTGCTGGGATGGACCTCCTTTCCGCACCACTCGTGGGAATCATATGGATTCAATAAAAATAAAAAACAATCCTACTCAGATGGAGGTGGAGGAAGGTCATAAAGACCAAGCCTCACCTACGTCTGAGGTAAATCCCGCTGGACTTGAACCTGCAGGCACTAATCCTGCAGCTCAAGAAACCCAGCAAAAGCGGAAGCCCAACCTCGAGCGCAGGATGTCTGGTACAGCGGCTTGCAATTGAGGCGGCCAAAGCTAGAGGTGAACCTATAAAACCCAGGAAGCCCAGGGCAAATAGGAAAGCCAAAGCCAATCTGAGCTGAAAACCTTCAGGCAGCAAAGCCGGTCTGGGAACCGGGAACCCAGGCAAGCAAACGGAAGTGCTCCGCAATCAGCACACCGTCACCCTGTGCAGACAAACCAAGAAAGGCCGGTCTGAGCATGTACAGGTAAAACCCAGTACAACAACTGGGGCAACCTTCAAACAGGCTCTTACAGGCCACAAAATGGCAGTCTCGTTGGACTCTTCCCGGAGGGAAAACTCACCGCGGAACAGTCCAAACAGATTCAGATGGCGATGACTCGGGAGATCTTTAAGTCTCCAGCGGGAGGGGCCACAGTTTGCGGGTAGCTACCCGCAGGCTGGGGTACTTTTCGTAACTGCGTAAACGATCACGCCAGGGACTGGCTAATGGACAAAGTTCCAAAAATTCAACCCTGGAGGGGGCGACCCTTAGAGTAGGATACGCTAAGGACGTTGTCAAAACTGCCAAGGTTGTGACATTTATACCCACGGAACTCCTTGATGACAAGGAGCCGGGTAAAATCCTCAGAATCTGGGGATCCAAAACAAGGATCTCAACACAGGTGACTGGAGGCTCATCAGCAGCCGTAGTGAGAAACAGGGCATCACCCTTGTACTTGCTATGGACGAACACGCCCTGAAGGAATTGGGCAAGAGGGGCTACCAAGCCTTTCTGGGCCTAAACCCAATCACCTTCAGAGTGACTAAAGCTCGCAAACAGGAGTCTGCAGGAACTGCGGGTGCTTCAAGCAAACCTGCAACATAACAGGGCAGCCACGGCTGTCCTATGCAGGCTCCTATCTCGTGGAGACGCGGACATAGCCCTCATACAAGAACCTTGGCTTTTTAAAGAAAAAGTTGGGGGCTTAGGCGAAGCCGGAGGTAAGTTAATATATGACTCCAAATCTGGAAATGTCAGATCCTGCATATTTATTAAGAAGGAATTACATGCCTTAAAGCTAACTGATTTCTGTTCTAGTGACCAGGCGGCGGTAAGGCTGAAATACATCATGGAAGGTGTATGGACTGAAGCTGTCCTCGCTTCAACCTACCTTCCATATGATGCAATCGATCCACCCCCATCTGAGGAACTCCGCCAGTTGGAGCAATTCTGTAGGCGCTCTAACCTACAGCTCATTATTGGGATGGATGCCAACGCACACCACACTGCTTGGGAAGCAGTGATATCAACAGGAGAGGTGAGTACCTTTTAGACTTTATTATTTCTGAAAATTTAGAGGTATTAAATAGGGGAAATGAACCTACTTTTGTGACTAGAGCCCGTAAAGAGGTAATCGACGTTACTTTGGCATCTCCGCGTATACGATCCCAGGTAACTCGGTGGTATGTATCTGAGGAACCGTCGCTGTCTGATCACAGGCACATCTTCCTGGCGATCTCTGCATTTCAGAGGCCAATGGGGGAACCGTGATCCGAGGAGCGGACTGGGAGAAATACAAGGAAACTTTGCCCTATCAACTGCAGTAACGTCAAAACCAGCATTAGGAACACTACTGACATAGAGCTTGCTTCCTGTGAACTACTGGAGGCTATTACAAACTCTTATCAGAATAACTGTCCTCTAGTAAAGCAAACCGCCAGGAAAAGTCTACCTGGTGGAATAACGAACTACTGGAGCTAAGGAAAAAAACCCGCAGACTGTTCAACAGAGCGAAGAAAATGGGTGAGTGGGATGAATATCAATCTGCACTCACCGAATACAATAAACGGGTCCGTAAGGCAAACTGGATTCATGGAGGAAATACTGCCGGAGGTTGAAAATACCAGCACGGCAGCCAGACTCCAAAAATCCTGTCAAAGACCCAGTCAATCCTGTTGGCACTCTAAAAAACCAGATGGAACCTACTCTGAAACTGACAGGGAAACATTGGAGATTTTGCTCCAAACACATCTACCAGGATCAGAGAAACTCAACTTAATGAGACCTACCCAGACGTCAATGTTCCGAATATTCGGCCCACAAGAAGCGACTGGGAAGTAGCAAAGGAAGTCATAACCTACAAAAAAATCGAGTAGGCAATTGAATCATTTGAAGCCTACAAAGCACCTGGACCTGATGGGATAATCCCAGCACTACTACAGCAAGGGAAAGCAAACCCTAGTTCCACTGCTTTGCAAACTCTTCCGTGCAAGCCTAGCTACGAGCTATTTGCCAAATGCATGGAAGCAGACTAAAATGGTCTTCATTCCAAAGCCGGGTAAGGACTGCTCCCAGGCAAAGGGACTTAGACCAATTACATTGTCGTCTTTTATGATAAAAACAATGGAAAAACTGATCGACAGGTATGTCAGGGAAAACTCTCTTACAGAGGCCACTCCCAAAAACCAACATGCCTATCAATCAGAAAAATCATGCGAATCTGCTCATCATCAACTGGTGACCAGATTAGAACTCGCACTGAACAACAAGGAAATCGAACTTGCTGCATTTCTTGACATTGAGGAGCTTTTGATCGAACCTCCTTCAACTCAATGGCCGCGGCTCTTGCCAGACATAATGTTAACGACACCATTTGTAGGTGGATAAACAACATGTTACTTGGCAGACGAGCGCAAGCAACGTTATTCACGAAACAATGGAGGTGTCAGTGGTCAAAGGATGCCCACAGGGAGGGGTTCTATCCCCACTACTGTGGGATATGGTTGTTGACGAACTCCTGGTGGAACTGAATAATAATGGCTTCTATACCCAGGGGTATGCGGATGACATCACTATACTTGTCGTGGGGAAGCATAACAAAACAACCTCGGAGCTTATGCAAGGGCACTGAGAATTGTGGAGGGATGGTGCAACAAGGAAAACCTTACTGTTAATCCTGGCAAAACTGCGCTAATACCCTTCACTAGACGAAGGAAGCTGGATGATTTAAAATCTCCTCACTTCTTCGGTATCACACTCGGCTATGTTCAGGAGGTAAAGTACCTTGGATTAACTCTGGATTCTAAGCTAACCTGGAATCCACATATGCAGAATGTGATTAATAAGGGCAAAATGGCTCTAATGGCTACCAAAAGAGCTGTGGGGAAGAATTGGGATTTCAGCCACGCATAGTACACTGGTTGTACACTGCTGTGGTAAGACCCATGATAACCTACGGTTCAACTATCTGGTGGCCAAAAATAGAACAGAGAAAAGCAGAGCTGGAGTTATCCAAACTCCAGCGACTAGCATTTCTCTGTATAACGGGAGCTATTAGAAGCACTCCAACTGCAGCCATGGAAACCCTACTAAGCCTCCCCTCTTGGTATAATTATTAAGGCGGAGGCGAGGATTGGGGCATACAGGCTGAAATGTAACGGCAACTGGTGCTCTGGGCCTGCCCTAGGACACACCAGAATAACGAGCAGTATCACAAACCCAATATTTGAGATGGGCAGTGATACAATGCCAAAACGGATAAATACACACAGACCATACAAAACCCAGCTTACCTGGGGCGGTAGTGAGCGATCTCCTGGTCAGTCTCGGAATTTGGTTTGGTATACCGATGGATCCAAGACTGACAATGGAGCCGGCGCAGGAATACATGGTATGACCCCTAGGTTTAATGCTTATGCTTCCCTGCCCTAGAACATTACTATCTTCTCTGATATGCAAGCGGCCATAAAAGCTTTGGCATCTCAACAAGTCAACTCAAGGTTGGTTTGGAACTGTCTGCAATGCCTCCTAAACCTGGCTAACCACAACAAAGTTACACTTTCCTGAGTGCCAGGACACAGGGGAATACAGGGCAATGAAAATGCAGACTCCCTGGCCAGGCGAGGCTCCGCAGCAATGTTTGTGGGTCCTGAACCTGTTTTTGGAATACCAAAGCCTCGGTTCGTGGCTACATGACTCGGTGATTCAAACACAACATCAGTCATACTGGAACCATTCAAGGCAAAATCACACTAAATCAATGTTGGACTCACCATCGAAAGCATTGACAAGTGAACTACTAAAACTAAATAGGAATCAGATTAGAATGTGACAGGATTAATAACCGGACACTGCACCCTAAGAAAACATATGCACACTATGGGCATCTATAGAGAAGAACCCATTTGCAGACTATGTGACGAAGAGGAAGAGACAGCCTCTCACATCATATATGAATGCCCTGCACTACATACTGGAGAACAAATCAAAACCTCATGGTGGACACTAACCACCAGAGGCTGGAGACCAAAAAAGAACAGTAAAGGGCTACTACCCCTGTCTAAGGTGTCAAACTTTTTAACTGAAACAAATACACAAGAGCTACAACAAGCCCTGTAGGCTGCAGTGTGGAGGCGGACAAAACCTCAACTTGTGTATTTAGTTTATCAATCAATCAATCAATCAACTGCACCAGTAAAAAACCTAATATGTCAGTAGTGTAGCTAGCGGGATTCTGTGACACTTTTTTTGTACTGCGCATGCGCGAAAAGACAAAAAGACGTCGATGGCATGTTGTCCACTCTTCAGCAAAATTTCTTCAGCAGGTTATCTTTGTTCTTGGAAAAGATTATTATCTTTCTTAAGATCTATGGTGTGAAGTTAGTCTCAGATAAGCTGAAGAAGCCACAAGACTTCTTGTACAATCTTCGCTATAGCATTCTTTTAGTCTTAAGAAGGTAAATTTAAGATAATTGATTATTTAATCTGTTACTAATGATGTTGTGGATGACGTTCGTTTAGTACAAGAAGTCATGACTTCTTAGTTCTTCGTGAAGCCTAAAAGAAGTAAAGAAAGAGATGGATATAGGTGGGTATAGAAAGAGACAAAAAATATAGGAAAAGAAAGCTAGGTTAGGCTTGTTTCCTCTTCTCGCTCTGCATACTTATATAATAAAAATGCTAAGTAAATTGGCGGGAAATTTTTAAAAAGGCTTGGCTCGTCTTGGCTCGGCTTGGCTGGGCTTGGTTTGGGATAGGTTCGATTTGAAAAAAGGTGGGAAAAATTATAACAACTTTTTTGGAATAAAACAACAAAATAAAATTTAAATGTGATGTGGTATATTTTTGTTCATTTTTTTAATTAATAAGTACAATTACAATAATAGTTTCCTTTTAATTTTAAAGAGTAGGTTTAAATTTTGATTCCTTTTTTTTCATTATTGATTTCACACATAAAGTTTGGTTTTAGATAGCTTTCGTTTTCAGGTTCTTCTTGGTCTTCATTGTCACTATATAAACAGGACCATGGGTGTTCTGTATGATTTTCTTGGAATATAGTAAACCAATTATTCATAATGGCTATTGCACATCTATGAAGGGAATTTTCCACAAGGCTTAAGTGTTTTCGAATTGATTCTTCAGGGTTGAATAAAATGTTTCTACATAATAATATTTTAACCTTAATTTTTGTTGAAGTATTAAGCTGAATATGCATGAGGGCATAAGAATAGGTTGTTCTACTGTGGGAGTATAGATATTTTATTGGTTGTTGATTAATTTGTAATTGACTATTAACTGTACATCCAATTAAAATTATGTTCAAAATATTGAGACACTCCCATGCATCCAAGTGTTTGCCAGGATCAATATTTAAAAAAATGTGTTGAAACGTAGACTTTTGGTTTATTAAACATGCTACAAAAGCACCATAATAATAACAAAAATAATCAGGGAGAATGTTTTTTGAAATATGTTCAAGAAAATTTAAATAGTTTGAACATACTTTTAAATTGGTCCAAACTTTTTGGTTGTATACATTATTATTGAAAAGCATGGTATTTATTTTATTTATTGATAACGACATAGTAAAGATTTTTCTTAAAATTGAACGATTTTTTAATGGTTAGTGTTTTTTAAATTTTCGAAAATAACACCCTTCACATAAACGTCTTTGATTAAATATTCTAAATTCGTTGTTTCAAATAAAATATAAACACTCCTCACAAAGACTTAAAGTTTTGGTTATTATTTTTGAACCATTCCTGTAGTAACGAAATTGGCTAAAGAATAAAACAAAAAATTAATATAAAATAATACTTACCATTTAATTATTTTATATTTGTACTAAGATATATCTTACCGTAATTTACTAGTCACAGTTTCCTCAGTGTCTCTTATTAATTGTTGGTTATTATTAATGTTACAGTTCTAAAAAATTGACAAAAATAATTAAAACAAAAACATTAAAAATAAATAAATTTCCTTGTCCCATAATGGTAAGTCAAAAAAAAATTAAACAGGTTTGCCAATCAATTAAAACAAGTTAGAATGTTAAATTTATTTACTCAGTAAATAAATTACTTGACTGTCGTATTTTTTGATCATTAATATTATAATTAAAATATCCTTAAGGTAAAGTTTTTGTATATATAAAAATTATTTAAAAATATAATATTATATATATATATATATATATATATATATATATATATATATATATATATATATATATATATATATATATATATATATATATATATATATATATATAAAATATATATATATATATATATATATATATATATATATATATATATATATATATATATATATATATATATTTATTAAAAAATTTTTTTTAATTTAATTTTTTACAAATAATATTTTTTTGACTGTTTTTTTTCCCCTTTCCTTTTGGAAAAAATTTTTTTAAAAAATGATTTTCTTTTTTTTTTCAAAACCCTTTTTTCTTTTAAATTTTTTTCAGTCATTTTTTGGTTTAAAAAGGGGAAAAATTTTTTTAAGGCCAACATTTT
>JAHBCN010020671.1:0-14878 GCA_019359885.1 Listronotus oregonensis
GCTTTTAAATTTTCCCCTTAATTTCCCCAAAGAAAAAAACCGAATTTAAAAATAAAAAAAAAAAAATGGTTTATTAAAAATTATCAAAAATTTTTTATTTTTTAAAGCCAAATCTATAATCTTTATTTTTATGCCATTTTTTATTATAAATATAGAACTTAAAGGCAATTTCATTTGGAATGTTTAAATTCACTTCAAGCGGGAAAAAGATTTTATCGACTTTAGTTACGCGTTACGCCTTTTTTCCAATGTCGCCCTAAGTTCTTTTATGTGGGGTTTTTTTAAAAAAGTTAAAAAAAGTTTTTTTAAGCGAACTAGTTACCTAAAAATTTTTTTTTTTTTTTTTTTCCATAGTCTAATTATTTTTTTAATAAAATTAATAATGAAAAATTTATCTAAAAAAGTTTTATTGACGAAAAAAAAAAAAAAAAAAACTTTTAATTTAAAATTTAAAAAAAATTTTTAAAAAAACATTAAACTTATATAAACTTTTGAAAATTCTAAATTTTTTAAAAAAAAATTATAATTTAGGGTTTCCTTTAAAAAAAAAAGAAATGAAGGTTTTTTAAACCCCTTAATTTAAAAATTTTAAAAATCCCCTATTTTTTAAAAACTTTTTTTTTAAATATGTTCTAAGTTTTTAGGTTAAAATTTTTATTTTTTAATGCCTTATACTTTTTGGAAAAAGGGACCCCTTCCCCCGGCCCCCGGGAAAGGGGGCCCTGTTCAGCCCTATTCCCCTAAAACCGATTTTTAAAAAGAAAAACCCAAAAAATCAAAAATCTTTAAATTTTCCGTTTCGGGGGGCAATCCCAATTTTTTCAACTTTTTAAAATTTTTTGTCAAACCTTAAAATTCTAGGGTTTTTGGTTTGTAAAACTTAACTTAATGGGGGCTTCCCCTAAGTCTATCGTTTTTTTTTTTGGCTGAACCAGATCAAACCTGTTAGGTTTCTTTGAGTATGTCACCGGGCACATGAAATCTTTTTCGACATTTTTTTTTGGTCTGAACTTTTTAAATTAAAAAAAGTGATTTTTTTTCTTATAAAAAAATTGATTTTTTTTTTTTCACCATAATTTTAAAAATTCAAAGATCCAAAAATTTTTTTGTTAAAAAAGCCCCCTGTAGCGCAACCTTAAAAAAGTTTGGGCAATATTTTTTATTCCTCTAAAAATAAACTAAAAAAAAATATTTTTGGATTGAAATTTTACCAATCGATAAACTTTTTTTTTTTTTAAAATATTTTCATACATGCAGCGGAAAAATGCCAAAAAAACAAATTTTTTAAAAAATTTTTTTCCAGAGCGTATCGTTTGGCAACAGCGTTTTTTTTTTAGATAAAAAATATTATCGGGACCAAAGCCCCGCATGCGGATAGCGTGCGTAGTTAATAATACATTAGTAGGGGGTTTAAAAATTTTAATTTTTTTAAAACAATGAAGCGAATTATTTGTAAGAAAATTGTGGATGGATACAAATCTTTTTCAAAACTGAACACTATTAATTCTCAACCCTGGCCCCGGGGGGGGGAAAACCCCAAAACCCAAAAAATTAAAAAAAAAAAATAATACCATATTTTGGTCCGCGGGCCAAAAAAGGTTAAAACTTGACCTAGAATACAAGGGTTGTTATCATTACTATTAAGTGCTATAAAAGGCGGGACAATTTGCAAAACAAAATTTGTCAAAAAAATGATAAAAACTGTGTAAAACTTTTGATTTCAAAAAATTTTTCTAATCGAAAAGACGGGGCCCGCCCGGGCCCTTTAAAATTTGACCTAAACTTTAAAACGTAGTTTTAAAAATTGAAAATGTGTTTTTTTTTCAGCAATAGTAAAAAAAAAAAAAGAAAAGTTATAAAAAAATCTGTTTAAACAATAATTTAAAAATTATTAGGTACCTTTAAGTTAGTTTACCATATTAGTTTATATTTTGTACGAAACAAAATACGAATTTCAATTTTATCCTTATAAATCCTGTTGGGTATTTATTTTTTTTTAGTACTGAATCTTTTTTGGATAGAAAAGCTATAAAAAAGTAATAAACCCGGAATGGAAACGAATTAAATGATATCTAAAATTTGTGGCTATAAAGATTTATTTGCGTTTGATGGAAAAAATCATAAATTATGTTACGCCCTCTTTCAAAAAACGCACAAAAATAGGGGAAAAAGGTTTCCCAACCTAAAAAAAAGTTCACAATATCTACCTTTTTTCCCATATTGTAGTATGTTAATAATCTTTTTTAAGAAATGTCCAAAATTTAAATTTATTAAACTCTCCAAATGTATGCAATGGCTTTATTCAAACAAAATTGAATTTCCAACATGTACTTTGAAAAAAACTAAAAATTTTGGTTAAATTTCTTTCCCGCAATATATCATTAAAGATTTTAAGGCAGAAATGGATTAAATTTACGTAAAATGCTACAATGAAGCGCCTAAATAACTACTTAAAATTACATTTTTGGTTAAAAAAAAAACACCCACGGAATTGGATGATTTTTAAATTCGCAATGTAAAATATTCTTTAAATATTATTATTTAAGGGAAAAAATGCGGATGATGAGTTTTACCAAAAAAACGCAATAAAAAATTTTAAAAATTGGTCATTATTTGACTTTTTTTTAACTATTTACGATTTACATGTAATAAATTCATGATCCTTAAAGCTTTACAATTTGCTAAACGGAAAAATTTTTAATTATAATAAAAAACGCCGTTACCATAAGGATAATTTTCATTAAAACAAAAATATTTGAATTTCAAGCCAGTTAAAATATAATTAGGGAAAATAAAAGCCCCTTTAACTAACCAGCACTAATCATGACCGACCGAACGGCGCATTTATAATAAAAAAAAAAATTTAACGGAAAACCCCAAACCCGGGAAATAACCAGAACTAGATCATAGTTTGAAAGTTGTTGTTTGTTAGTTCTGGTTAGTTTTTTATAAAAAACAACCTTAATAATTAGAAATTATTACAAAAATCCCTTTTTTTTCAAACAGCATTCAGACAGCGAATAGCTTCGTATCATCTCTTTATATGGAAAAAAGAATTATATATTCCTGTTTAAAAAAAACCTTTAAAGAAGCCCTAGTTTATATTTAATGTATTTTATATTTTCAAATTTAATTAAAAGAAAAAAGGATGAATTTTTGTTGCTAAAAATGTTTAAAAAATAATAAGGTTTTGAATGTATAATCAAAAAAATAACGAATACCGTGGTTGGTTTTTTTTACCAAAAATAAAAAAAAGTTGAATAAACCTACTTATTAGGTGGGTAATTAATAACAATGATTGATATTTTTATATGGGTTTAAAATCTCCACCTGTTTTGGATATTTAAAATTTTTCTTTCCCTAACAACTTAAGCAGCCCTAGATCTGCGTTTAAACCGTTGATCAACTTTAACCACAGTTTATACCGTACAACGAATTAGTTATTTAACTCTCCACCTGTTTTGAAGCACAGAATTCAACAATAGAAACATTTTCCTCATATTCTGGGCATGCTCAACCTGCCAATTGATATGAGGACGATTTCTTTTATTTATAACAATTCGGTCTAGTTTTGTCTTTTTTGTTACGACAGTTTTACCACAACAGAGAAAATGAACAGATGCCGCACCTGATTGAATCGAAAGTGAATGCACCAGTCAGGGGCTGGTCTATCGGTTTTTTATTTATTTTTGATCGTCAGGTCAGCTGGTGTATTAAATTGTTTGGATTTTGGAAGCGTTGTTTATTTTGGTGATTTCAAGTGATTTGTTTAAGTGTGTTGGTTTTGACAATTAATTTGTGAAAAGGTGACTAGTGTTTTTCAGGTTTCATTTTTTAAAAACCATGGTTGTGTGTTTTTTTGTCTGCAAAAGTTACAAAAAAGCCAATCCAGCTTTAGGATATTTTAGTTTTCCCAAAAGATGAAACATTGTGAGTAGATACATAAAGTAGGATTAAAGTAGGTACCTATTGTATGATCCCAAAATAAAGGCAAACATTCCTGTGAAATTTGTCAGTCGTATTCAAAGAAGACTCAAGAACTGTCTGATGATTCACTGTATATACACTTTTTAAAGAGCATACCAGAATGCTGCAAAAAATGTTTTGCAACCTCAAGGTCTCAGATCAAACTTTCTTTGAGTTTTTGGATCCTGCGAAAGTCTATTTGTCCGCATTTTAAAGATTTTGCCATTTTGCCAAATATTGGCACAAAAAAAAGGGGGAAAAAATTTTAGAACTGCCTTTCCAACATCCTTGTAAATCTTCCCCAAAACTTATTTTGCATCTTTGTTTACCAGATCAAAATATTTTAACTTTAAAATTTTTAAACAGAGATTTGCTTTCACCCAAAACAAAAAAATCACAAAAAATTAATATTCTTTATAGGCATATTATTTATAAGTGCAAGGTAATATAACCATACATTTGAATTCAAACAAGAATAGAGTGGCAAGGAAATAGATATGTCATATTTTTAAAGTTAATTTTTTTTTTCAAACTAGTTCCTGAATCAGTATTCAGTGTGTTAAAAGGAAAAGGGTTTTCCCTTGTAGTAATTTCTATCCAGTGGTTCTAGAAATGTATAGGTATTCATTTTACTGAGGTAATTATTTAAATAATTTAACTGCTTCCTTGAAACTTCGGGGTTTCTTTGAAACTCTGTAAGGTAAAATTTTGTTTTGTCTATGTCTTGTTGTGTAGGTAGGCCTAAAATTATATTTTATGACTTTAGTTTTTGATTTAGCTATTTACTGGGTGGTGATTTTTATATGTGTGATAATAGGCTACCTTCACATTTTTAAATTTTATACTGTACTGTAATGTTCATTCTCGGCTTGCTTATGCTGTATGGTCAAAAAAATTAATTTTTTTTCATTTTTGCGGCACGTGAAACTGGCCTTTTATTTAAATTTCGTATGACCAATAAAACTATACTCGATTTTTTTGTTAAATATACTTCACATCAAATTTTTAACTGACTTTCATTTATTGAAATGGCTACCTACGAGAATAATAAATCAATTGTATATATTCGTTCTATGTTCTTCAACATCAACATTTATTTCTCTTGAGGTAGTCCCGCCCTTTTAAAGGTTTTTTTTATGAGCGGCTGAACCAGTTTTTAAATAAAAATTTTTTAAATACATCATTTTATGCAATTTTTTTCACCTATTTAAACCTACCTGCCTATCAGCTATCAAATTATGTGTAAATAACTGATCATTCTCAATTACGTTTCCTAGGGTTATTTTTTTACCAATTACACTCAAGTTGCTGCATATCATTTAATTTACTAATTTGATTAAATTAATTCCAGTCCGGCCCTGTCGAGCTCCAGCTTGCGATTTAATCACAACTCTTTTAACACGGAGCGCGTGCCGAAATATAAAAGGGAAAAGAATGAAAAAGTCAAATCTGGCTTCATCCAAATTAACAGAGTTAAATAACTGATTCGTTGTACGGTATAAACTGTGCTTTAACTCCCTACTACACTTCCCCCGGACCATAAGTCTTTGGTCGGCCGGGCAACCCCCCGGAAAAAACTTTCCTTAAAAAAATATTATTGACTGAATACAAAAAAAAATCAAAAAAATGTTTTTTTTAAAAAATTTTTTTTAAACTTTAAATATAATTTTAAGCATGTTTTATAAATTTTCAATAATAAACTTTTTTCTCGATTGCCTAAAATTACGCTACTAAAAATAACAATTTTGAGTTTCGTACTATTTTAAAAATTTAACAAAAAAATATCAGCTTCAAGGGGACGTTGTTTGAACCCTATTGGGTCTACTTTAATAAAAAAAAAAATTAACTTATGATAATATTATTAAAATGACGTGGAAAGTTAAAATACGTGTTTTATTGCCGTTTTTTTTATTTTTTTCGAAATAAAAAACCCCACCACTAAAAAATGTCGTAAAAGTGATTTCGTGTACACGATTACCTTATTAAAGAATCCCACTAAGTCTGGTTTGGTTCTACGCCGGTTTTTTTCTCGATAACTAAGCGACTTTTCTTCCAAATTTTACTCCACTATTAATAGCTTCGGAGTTATTACCAAAAAACGAAAAGTCAATTTTTTAATGTAACTTGTTAATAGCTTTTAAAATTTTTGCACGCTGAAAAATCCTTTAAATACATTTTTCTAGACATCATTTCAAATCCAATGAGCTAGCAATTTTGGGGGAGCTTTATTTAAAATTTAAAACGTTTTGGTTTTGTGGACTAATTAATTAATTATTTCTGTTTTTAAAACTCGACTGAATTTTCCCATCAATAGTTTACCACGTTTTACTTATTTATCATAACTCGTTTTATTTTATTTTCAGAAGTGAGACACATAGTGGAGAATTCCCTGGACGTGAACTGTTTGAAAGTATCGTTAAAAGACATCGTTTGTTACTTATCGCTGCTGGAGGCCGGGAGACCTGAGGACAAATTGGAATGTAAGTCGGAAGATGTTCGTTTTTATTGGGCCACAACGGGGAAAGAATGGAAAATGGGAAAAATACCATGACAGTATAAGATACTATAAAGAATATATTTTCGATAACGGTTAGAACGACTAGGAAAACGATTTTTTTATAACCTATAAAAGTGTTTTGAAAAAAAAAATAGTTTAAAAGTAAATGAGGTATTCTTCGAAGTTGGTGGGTTTATTTGGGAGTTTTCCATAGCTACGGGAATCTTAAAAGTGTTTATAGTTCCTTGGGTTTATTATTTGTTGTACAGGGTGTCCCGTTTTCGACACTTTTATAGAAAATGTCCGTAATTGTTAGTGCTACCAAAAAAATAATATAGGCGTCATGTACTCTTTTTAGGACAAACTTAAAGGGGTAAAATCAAACTTTGAAAATACTTGCTTGCGCAAGAGATACAGGGAAAAATCAAAAATTTACAATTTCAGAATGACCCTATATTTTCTAAGTTAAAAGGGATAGAAAAAAATGTTTATACAAGAGTTTCTTTGTAATGATTGCTGAATAAAATATGCCGTTTTCAAAACAAGAATATGGGGTCAGGCAAAAGAGTTATTGGACCTAACCGTAGAACCATAGAATACCCTGTATATTTTAATCTAAAGATATGGTATATTAAATTATCTTTTTAGAAATATAACACATTGAATGATATTAGTTTTCTATGCGATTTATTTAAACTTTATTACTTTAAACCACTGTAGGCTATGAAACAAAAGCTAATATCCTAGAAACAAAACTATGTTGAAATTCTAGTTGTTATTAACATTTAACGGTAATTTCATTTTTACATATTAGTTTGTAAAAATTTTGAAAAATTTGATATATCAGTATTTATATATTAAAAGTAGAAAAAACGTAAAAAAGGCGCAAAATTTATATTTTGTTTGCTATCCAGAAGGACCACAAACATTTAATGATATTTTCCGATGACTGGAATATAATTTAAAAACATAGGTCTTTTTTACGAAGACGAGATCAAAAGCCTGTAATAAAGAAAACAAGAAAAATAAAGAAGTAAGCATGTTAGTATTTGTCGACGATAATTAGCTAAGAAGAGTATATCCTGTGTTAGCTTTAAACATGTTTCCATATCTCTTTTAAGTTAGAAAATATAGGGTCATTCTGAAATTGTAATTTTTTTATTTTCCCCCGTATCTCTTAAGCGAGCGAAAATTTTTAAATTTTAATTAATGACAACGACATCTGACGGCTGTTTACCCTAGGTAGCAGTTGACGTGAGGCTTTACATGTTCAGAGCTTTCCGATAGTGATCTTTAAACTGTTCTATTACCAGGTGATTTAAGAAAAATATTGTCATGTTATAGTAATTAGTTTTATGCCTTAAATCTTACTGGAAACAGCTAAAAAAAACAGTTGTCTTTAGGATTTTCGTGGTGCTGGTCAAACGTGATACCTATTTAGCCATTAAAGCATCGTACTAAAGTAAGCAAAGAAATGCTAATACTTTGCAGGCTATTTATGAATCAACTTACCTTTCAACTAAGACATTTTTATTACCTGACACGGGTAAACCACGACATGTAAGCTTTTGTTTTAGGTCCCGGAAATGTATAAAATTGACAGTAACTATTTCTGCCAATATTCTTACATTCAACACTACACAACAACTACTATGCCCCATTTTTAATATTTTACTTAATTGTTTACATTTGAATGAAGCATGATTTAACGAAAAATTTGACCACAGCGAGCGCTGCAATCGATTTAGCTGACCCCACCATATACTTCGCACCTTGCCAATAGTACTTTTTTGATAGCACTAACAATTACGGAGATACCCTATAAAAGTGTCGAAAATGAGACACCCTGTACAATGTTTTTAGACACACTCGCAATATTGGGTATTGTTTATTATTTTGTTATTTTAATCTTAGAACTACAAACCGGGGTAGATATCTACCTTAGGTAAATTTTTATAAGTAAATAATAATAATATGTAAAATCGTTACTGTACTTTTAAATATTTTTTATGTTTGTTAAATTTCTCTGTTTTTTTCATATTTTTCCTAAGAGAAACAGAAATTCTTAAACACCAATATTTTATTGGATATTTATTTGATTTTTCCATTGATCGGATTCTCAATTTGTTTGAAGTTTCAAAGTCCTAAATAAACAGACTTTTTTAGCAAAACATTATGATGGTATATTTTTTCTTAAAGCCTTATGTGTCCCCTTTGAAATCCCGTTGGAAATTAGAAAATCGGTTGTTTAAAAAAATAGTTATACATTTTCCTTTTTAAATGACAGTTTGACTGTTTTTAAGTACTTATAGCTATTCAAAAAAAAAAATAATAATAATAATAACCAACTAAATCTTAATAAAATTAAATTTACACGTCACCATTCTCTTGGGTCTAAAAAAACGAAAAAAATTATGTAATCATGTGTCCAACTACTGCTTTCAGAACGATTTTAAAAGCAAAAATCCCATGGGGTAGATATTTACCCCTGTTTGTAGTTTACAGCTAAAAACATTGGTTCGTAGTTCCAGGGTTTTAAATACTTAGTTATGGCATAAATTTCTTATTAACTAAATTTTTTTTTAGTTATGTTTAGGCTGTACGATTCTGATGGCAATGGATACTTGGATAAAAACGAAGTGGACAGTATAGTTAATCAAATGATGACGGTCGCCGAATACTTGGGATGGGATGTTTCAGAACTCAAACCTGTAAGTATATATACAGGGTTCCTCATTATAGAGTACCTATTTTAATTACTCAGTAAAATTATTAAAACTTAATAAAACTAACATTTTATTACACTAAGTTACAACTCACTCTTTGGGATTTACTATATCGTACGACTTATCCTAACTTTTAAAAATTACGTCTTTTAAGTAAAAGCTATTAACTTCAATGCACTTTTCAAGATTTGACAAAAAATAATTCATGACACGATAAAAAAACCAGAAAAACCTTAGACTTTAAATAGGCCCACAGAAAAAAGTGTGGTGCAGTTAAGTCCGGGGACCTTAAAAGCCAATTTAAATCCCCAAATAGTAAAATGAGTTGGCCAATAAACACTTCTCGCAAACTCTTTTAGGGTTTTTAGCGGTATGTACTGTCGCTTCATCTTCTTCTATTAAGCTATTCTTTACGTTTTAACGCAAAAAACTCGTTGTTAAACTAAATAATCCATGCGAATTAAAACTAAACATTAAATTATGCATTTCAAAAGTTTTTGCCAAAGACGTCTTAGAATGCAGACCCGGTGTTAATACTACAAAAAATAAAACATATGAACTAACTCATCCTACCACCGGTAAGTGCTTTTATATTATTATTACATTTCATCAAAGATAATACTACTACGGATAAGATGAACCATTCAATGCTATATTTTTGATACCCCTAATGGACTTTGGCTAACGCGAGCCGATGTCCATCGAGAGATTTTCGCGCTATCCTTGAACGAAAATTAAACAGTGTTGCCGGCAGGCCTTTACTAGTGGCGTGATGAAACGCGACTAGAAAATACACATACCGTTTAGCCGCCCGCTTTCGCTACTTCGTGTTCCGAATAAGGTACAGGGTCTTTGATTATATTTACGTCGCTTCTGGAGCCTTTATTTTTTTTAAGATAGAAAAAAATGTTTTATATAAAAATTGTAGGCCTTTTTTCCCTGTTCTCTTTTGAAAGTATCAGTAAAAATATATCGCATTAAAAAATGGAAAAATTTAGCCAACTTCAACTTTTTTAAATGGAACACCCCGTATATTATGAGCTACAACGAAAGATCTATTTTTGCTGATTTCAATTATATATACATTGATGATATTTGGGTGAACCGTTTTTGAGATATTTTAGCTTAAATAATAAATAAATTGAAAAAAAAAACATACGGATATCAAGAAAGCCACGAAAACAATAAAATTGTTATTTTGTTAAATTTATAATTTAGTTATTTTCTACATATCCTCCTTGATTTTGGATCAATTTAAACAAATTTTCCTCATTTTAATATTAACAGAAGCGGAAATAGATTGCTGATAATTATTATTAAATTAAATATTTCATCTACTATTCTTTGTCTTAGAACGTTAAGATCTAGAGGCCTATTATAATATACCCTATTTTTTAAACATCCCCACAAAAAAAATATCTAGAGGATTTAGGTCTGGGCTGTTCGCTGGCCATCATGGGACCATGACTACCGATCCAAAGATCATAACGGTTGTTAGGATAATTTGTGACAGGCATGGTATTATGGGGTGGAGCGCCGTCTTGTTGCCAAATGAGGCGGTTATATTGGCAATGGGTAAATCCTCCAAGAATGTTCAACTTCGTTTTGAAGAAGATTCGTATATCGCTCCCCGTTTAAGTTTCCGTCTAAAAATATCGGACCAATTATCTTATTTCCAAGTATCCCACACCAAACAGTCAGCGACCTACGGCCCTGAATCTAACCGGCTGAATTTGGTGAGGTTTTCTCTGGACCAATAATGTTTATTCTTGCGATTAAACATTCCTGCTGTATTGAAGGAAGACTCGTCGGTGAATAGAATTTTGTTTAAAAACTCTGGATCCTGCTGCATAAGCCTAGCTATTTCCAATGCGTATTGAAGTCGGTCACGCATGTTTTGTTCGGAAAGATCCTGGACGGGCATAAATTTATAGGGATGAAGTTTGTAAATTTTAGAGTTGAATGAATTTTATAATCTGTTTTATTTGTTCAGAACCCGCATCCGTGATTGATCTTTCAGGATTTTCTAAAATTATTAAAAGTAATTGGTGCTACTCCCATAGAAAAAGTATAATAATTACCTTGAAATAAAACGAGAATATCCAAATCTTGGTTTTCATTTCGTACTAGAGTCCTTTTTTTTTTTTAAGGTTTTTCTTTCACAAAAAACTTTCTTACTGTATATCTAATAGTGTCTTTAGATGGTACCCGTTGTTGTGGATATAAAAAATGATATTCCCTTTGCACTGTCCTCACATTATTATTGTTGCCAAAAAAAAGACGCACAATAGCGATTTTTTTGTTCTTCTGAATAAACCCATCGATAAAAAAACAATATAAATAATTCTTAATAGTTAAAATGATAAACTTCAACTTTATACAATATGGAAGTCATATTTATCAAACACAAATCATAGCAATTCGATTGTTTCCATGGCTTTCTTGATAGCAATATGAAATTTTTGCAATTTATTTATAATTTAAGCTTAAATATCTCAAAACGGTTCACCCAAATATCATCAATGTATATATATTTGAAATCAGAAAAAAAAGATCTTTCGTTGCAGCGCAATAATATACGGGTGTTCCATTTAAAAAAGATGAAGTTGCCTATATTTTTCCATTTTCTTATCGAGATTTTTTTTCCACTGATACTTTGAAAAGATAATATGGAAAAAATCATAAAATTTTTTATATAAAACATTTTGTTCGATCTTTAAAAATAAAGGCTCCAGAGGCGACGTAAATATAATCAAAGACCCTGTACAAGCGACAGACATTGGCAATGTCGCACGGTTTGTTTCGCTGGGGCAGAGGTTACCGACTTAATTTTATTCGCATTTACGGAAGCATTGATATCTCCGAACTGATTCAAAACGCCCCATTTAAATAAACCATCTATTCGTAGTAGTATTATCTTTGATTTCATATAAATCTGCATGGAAACAGAATAAATTGGTTTATTTGCAGAACAGGTAGAAAATATCTAATGGGTGCCAACTGTGTCCTGTCTCCATCAATCCAGTATCCTTTTGTCGGTATATTAAGCCAACTCTACCGCTTAATTCGAGTCTTCCTTCTGGTTATTCTGTGTTCATTTCTATTCACCTGAAGACGACTGGAAATACTTTTTAGTATTTTTACTTAATTAAAGGAATAATACTCAAAAAAACATCATTTTTCTCCAACCGTCAAAAAATGTTAACATTTTTGTACTATTTTCAGATGCAAAAGCTATCAATTCATACCGTACAAAAATGTGCTCGTTGCTTAGCAACACTTTTAGTCCTAGAATTAAAAGTGCTACCTATTTATATATCATACGGACTAAAGGTGCTTATTTTTACCCGCAACTTTGCATTCTCTTGCTGCTCTGCGCTCCGCCTCGCAATAATTGCTCATAAAAAACAGATGCACTTTTTATTCTTATAATATAATATACTATTATTTAAACTCAATCATTTCTATGATTTTCAAGCAAACATAAATATTTTTCTTTCAGATCCTACAAGACATGATGGTAGAAATCGACTTTAACAAAGACGGTCTTGTTTCTCTGGAAGAATGGAAAAGAGGTGGTTTAACGACAATCCCTTTATTAGTCCTTCTTGGTTTGGATTCGAATGTCAAGGAGGACGGTAAACATCTGTGGAGGTTGAAACATTTCAGCAGGCCCGCCTATTGCAATTTATGTCTTAACATGTTGGTTGGTCTAGGAAAAAAGGGACTTTGCTGCACTTGTAAGTATACTTAATAAGCATCGGCCACAGCTTTAAATTTAACAAAAAAATACTTCTTGGAAACTTTGTGAATGGGTTAATTTTGGTGTAACCTACAACTTTTTTATCTTCGAAAATTCTGAGAAATGGGGGGTTTTTCATGTGGCATGCGTTAAATATGATTATGGCGTAGGTGAGGGCAAGAGACCCTTGATTTTTGTAGGTCGGTATAACCATAACATTATCTAGCCACTATGCAAAACTCAGCTAGTCATTATCATGATCATGATCAATATTGAGAGTGTAGATCTTGCTAAATCTCCCAATATATTATGTAGGTGAATATATTTTTCTTATGTTTGCCAAATCTAATAATGGCCGGTTACACCAAAGATATGTTAAGTAGATCTTTATTAAGCAGCTTTTAAAATTAAGGACCACTTAAAAAAAACATATTCATGATTTATGATATATACCATTTTTTTATAGTTTGTAAATATACCGTCCACGAACGCTGCGTTGCCAGAGCACCGGCGAGCTGTATTGCCACATATGTCAAAAGTAAAAAATCGTCCCAAACTTTACTGCATCACTGGGTGGAAGGAAACTGTCACGGAAAATGTGGCAGATGTCGAAAACCTGTCAAAGCTGGGGTGACTGGCTTGCATTGTCGATGGTGTCAGATCACAGTAAGTAAAAAATAAACCCAGATACTAAAACTGTGTCACTTATATATTATTAATGAAAATATAAAAAAATTATTTAGTATAATTTACCTTTTTATTAACCAATTATTAAGTACAAAGGTTTTCTGAAACGTTGAAACTTAAGCTTGTTATTTCTAAATATTACTAGAGAAATATGGGTGGAGATATGACGTTATGCAGTATTTACGGAAGTGCTATTTTGACAGTTACGTTATGCGCGATACGATTTTTAACGTCGCTGCTGGTAATGGAGTTACCGCATGAAGTAATTTACGAGGTGATAACTCCGCGTGTTATTTTAAATACAGCATAGAATCGCCATGCTTACAATTTTGTTTGTTTATAATTTTTTTAGGGAGAGATTTATTAGGATTGTTCCGTGACACCCCGTATAAAACACGGATCCTGATTTTACACCTTTTTATTGCAAATCAGGTTCACAAACGTTTCTTTGGTAACAAAAATTTAAGGTAACGTAATTATGACAACTGTTTAACCTTTAACTATCTGTCAACTTCTGTTCTCTTCGAAAGTCAAAAATAAACTGGCCCGTGCGGATTTCCTTCGCGCTTTTTATAGTAATGTGGAAAAGAATGAAAAAGTTATTAACCTAAATAAAATAATTATAACCTTCTACAATTTCATTAACTAAACAGATATTTTTAAAATCTGTGACAAAGACTTTTTCCAAAATTGTTTTGCATATCTCTTAATAAATTTGTGTTATTCGTTATGTTATTTTGGAATGCCTATTACAAATAAGGAAGAACCAAGATGCAAAGAAAAAACTGGTTTTAAAATAACAGGATAAATTTTGCCATTCGAACTTTAAAGGATCATCTTACAAAATATTAACTTGCATCTGCTTGCATATCAATTTACATATTTCTGAGTCCAGAAATGAGAGAGATCCTTACAAAGATATGGTAATTGTCTTGAAAGTTGCAGCAACGAATTTGAATTTTAAGTTGAAAACGTTTCGTTTACTAGATATCCATCATCAAATTTAAAAATCCAAATAATACAATTTCTACTATATTCCCCCTTTCTTTTGCACAAAATTATTGATTTTAACACCTTTTTAAAACTTATTTTGTGTTTGTTTTACACCTTTTTTCATTAAACTGTGAAGTTTTACTTTCAAAAGCCATAGTCATGTTTGCTGAAAAATTCCCTTTGGTATACATGGTTGTGGGGCTGAAAGTGAAGGTTTGCAATTAAATTAATATATATATATATATATATATATATATATATATATAT
>JAHBCN010020672.1:0-14865 GCA_019359885.1 Listronotus oregonensis
GATTGTTTATTATACCAGGTAACTAGATAATGAAATTATACCAAAAGGCCAAGCGAAGGGTATTTCCGATTTATGGCCGGGTTTTCCCCGAATTTCGCTTGTGTGCGTCGCGACGTGGCTGCTCGACTTGGAATGAGTGCTTTGGTCCTTAAGATGTCCTTTTATACGGCTGCGCAAGTTGTACCTTGGTTCCGGTTGGTTTTCATGCTTCGTTGGGTTTGTTGACTCGCTGCCGGCTGTGTTTGGTTTGTTTTCTTTGGCCTGTTTTTGTTTTTAAGTAAAGTTTTCCATATGGTTGGGGTGTTTTTTGCATCGTCTCTCTTTTTTAGGTTATTTGTGTTTTCTATTTTAAGTGCTTTTCTAATAAGTCGTGTTCTATGGTGTTTTATTGCAGCAATTTGTTTTGTTTTTTGAAAGTTAATGGTGTGTCCAGTTTCTTGGTGGTTTTGGAACAATCCTGATGTTGTTTGTTTGTTTTTTACGCTATTCTTGTGTTCTTGGACTCTGGTGGAGATTGTTCTGTTTGTCTGCCCGATGTATTTCTTGTCGCAGTCTCTGCAGGGTATGCTGTACACTCCTTGGTTTTCTAAGGGTATCTTGTCTTTTGGGTTGTCTAGTATGTTGTGGATTGGTGTTTGGGGTTTGTAGGTTGTACATATGTCATGTTTTCTTAAAATCCTTCTAATTACGTCTGTAACGCCTTTAATGTATGGTAAAGTTGTTTTTGGTTTAGAAATGTCTTCCTTGTCCCTTGCTGATGTATTTGTATTCTGCTTTAAAGATTTTTTAATGTTGTGTTCTTTATAGTTGTTTTGGTTTAGAGCTGTGGTAATTTTGTTTAGTTCTTTTAGTATCTATGTATCTCTGTATCTATGTAACAAATCTTTCAATTCAAACTTCACCAATTTCAAGAAGTCTGATTAACTTGAAAATTTGTATAGGGGTCAAGAGCCGATGACAATACAGTTATTTCATAATTTGATTCTTATATTCTAGGATCATCAAAAAAAAAAAAATAAAATAACACTTTCTCAAATTGACAGTACTGGCGCATTCGCCAAGGCTAAGGTAGCACAAAACGCTTTTTACAAGAATCCAGGCTACTGTCAACAAAAGAGTTATTTTTGGAGAAAAGGTTCTTTACTGACCTTTGAGTTGGGTAATCTATAAGGTTTTTCTTTTTCATATAGAGTTTGGTTATGATCCGTTGGCCATAATGAATTTATTGACAAATATAAGATATACTAGAAATCGACGCACTTGATTAAAATTATGTTTGATGTTGCTTTGGGACTAAAAGATAAGAAAATAAATTATTGTGTAAAAAAACTAAAAAAAACACGTTTTTATAGCACACCGAACTAAATTACTATATTTCCATAATAACTCTAAATTTTGTTACCAGCCAAACCAATAAAATATTTGTAATATTTAATATTAAGCACCCCACGCTTTTGTACTATAATTTAATTATTTTTTTAATAACCTACTTTTTATTTTAATCTTATTCCAAATTAATTAGTCATGATTGATTATTGAACTTTCTATTACTGTAACACAAACTATTTTTGTTTTCTACTTTTTAGTTTCTTTTGCTATAAAAGCGTGTTTTTTAGGTTTTTTAAACTATAATTTATTTAGTGCAGAAGTGCACTATATTTTTTTATGCACACATTTTAGTAATAGATATTTGGTAAATATTATTAAAAGCAATTATATTTTGACGTTATAACACGCTATTTTTTTGTAGAGTATTTACTAAATAACTTTTAAACAAACAGTCTTTTTAGTTTTACAGCCTTTAAAAAAGTCAAAAGTGGTTTAAAAGAAGTTGAAAATTTGCCAAGATTTAACGAAATTCATACAAAGTAAAATACATAATAAAGAAGAGATGCGGCTTGCCAAGATATTTTCTTTGATGTTTTCATTAAAAGAATATTAAATAGAATAAAAAACTCGTTAAAAGGAACGAGAAATTCTTATTTATTATGTAGGTTTGTGAGCGTTGCAAAAAAATCTTTATTTAAATTTTAGCAACGCGTTGTGTTTGATGCTTTTGTAAAAACACATGTAATAAAATATTGACAAACGAACAAAGCCGTGAAAAGTAATAAGAATTCATTAAAAAAATCTTTGGCAGCTCAAAACAAATTTATTTTAAATGAAAAAAATGGAACATAAAACATTTTTTTTATATAGTAAAAAATTAAATCATTATGCTTATACATTACAAAAAATATTTATATTGTTATATATTAATTATACAGGATGTTTCCTAACTACGGTACAAAACTTCAGAGGTCGTTTTAAGAAAAAAAAGTTCCTATGAACATATGTCCGGAGTTGCTTCGTTTCTGAGATACAAGGCGTTGAAGTTTAAAGAAAAAAACGGTATTTATAAAATATCATAAATATCCTAAAACCGATTTGGTCGAAATTTAATGCAGTTATTTGAAGTAATAAGGTGCTTATTTAGCTCTAACTAGATTGAAATTATTAGCTCCAGTGACGTCTCAGTGGGCACCACAGCCATATTATTGACGAAAAAAAGTACACCAATGACTTTTTCTTATAGTTTTTATATTTTTTAAGATTAAGTAACTAAAAATAGAACTTTTTACTTTCCTGTGTTTTCTTCATATCTAGCTTCGTTTTCGAGAAATAAAATAAAAACCACATTAACTCATTCTAAAAGCTATCCATGGACAACATAAAATAAAAACCAAAAATAAAAAATAAACACTTTCGACCTTAAAGTAAATGAGCAAAATGTCCACCTTCTGATAAATACAGGACTGCAACCGATTTGTCATTGAGTGTCTGACACGTGCAAAAATTCCTGGAGTATTCCTTATGACATTGCAATTGTCAATTATCCGATTCCTCAAGTCATTCACATCTAGTACAGGAGTTTTATAAACAAGAGCTTTCAAATGACCCCATAAATAGAAATCTAGAGGATTCATATCAGGACTGCGAGGTGGCCAATTTTGAGGTCCTGCACGTCCAATCCAGCGATTAGGGTAGACATTACTCAATCAACGATACAACATAACTTAAATGTAAAAGAAACACCTACTGAGAGTTTCAAGAATGTGGTTTAGCACGGTTCTACAAATTAAAAGAAAAATACTATATTAAATTAAAGAAATATCACACTTTCGTTCCGGTTTCCGCTCAACCGACAGATTGTGTCTTTCAGATTTTGGAAAGTCCCTTTATCCTCTGCGTCCTTTATTTTGAAACCAGGTTCTAAGGATATTTTTGGACTTACCGTTTTTAACTACTGGTTGATGCAGTTCTTTCCCCCACCATTCTAACCGTGAACCAATAACACCTACATACAAGGACAAAGTGCTGCGGTGTGGCGTATCACCCGGAGGCCGACCGAACATTGATGCTGTACTGGCATTGCATAAATATTTATATTTTAAATCAATTGATTGCAGATTGGCGATTAACATAATGCACAAAAAATTAATAAATAAGAAAAGTAATGACAAAAACAAATAATAATTAAAAGAGTAGTTAACTGGAAAATATGTCTCTAGACACTATATTTTAATTATTAAGTGATCGTATTTTTACATTCTTAGATAGAAAAATTATAATGTCGATAAAACCAAGTAATAATATCATACAATTCATTATTGATTTTTTTGATAAGTATAAATTACCAAAAAATCATTTCGAATAATATTGAGTTTTCGTTTATTCCCTTTACCTAATCGATCATTTTTTTTCCAATAATTTTTAATTTGTGTTAGAAATACAACCAATTATCAATAATGGTTTTTAGGAGTGTGTTTGCAGTTCAAAATATATTAGATGTTCCTTTTGAGAAATTTAAAAATTAATAAAGATAAAAATGATTTTGGGAAAAAAATTTAGAAACACAAATCATTTAGTACCTTTTGAAATACTACATACGAAAAACCACTATTTGGACAACTGGATCTCGAGGATAATGAAGACCAGATTTAAATGATTTATCAGGTTAAAGTTGTTTAACAATAAGTTCTTCATTGTATATTAAAGAATTTTTGCAGTAATTACATTTTAATTTTTTAAAGTAATGACTGCAATAACCCGAAAATAAGTAATTACAGACATTTGGCTTTTTAAATCTTATATCGGTGCTTCTGATAATATTCTAAATATTTCATCTATTTTATTAGAATAACCCTCAACAATGCCTTCAAGATCAGGAAATTCGGGGTGATTCAAAAATTTGAAAATGTTTAAAGTTCCAAAATTGGGATTTTAATGTTAATATTGACGGAATTCAAGTCTTTTTCGATTATAAAGTTGCCTTATCGAGAATGAAATGCCCCCCGAATTTCATTTTCCAAAACGATTTTCAAAGGATCTTTAATTTTAAAAAATGTTTAAATTTATTCGTCAAAAAAATTTAATAACTTCGCCATTCCAAAAAGTATGAGTTAAGGCAGTGGGGTTTTAGTTTGTTATAAATTTTAGATTGCCAAGTGTCCAACCAATTAATATATTTTTCAGAAATTTATTTTGGATCATTTAATTTATCTTTTAATAATTCCTGAAAGGGATCAGCAAACGCTTTCCTTTTAGTGGTGTTTTTCTTTCAATATTCCCCAATTTATTATAATTTTTAAAAATCTGGACGGAATGGTTAATATCTTTTCCATAGTTTTTAAGCCCCAAAACAAATGGATTAAAATTTTTAATTTAATTTAAATTTTTGTTCTAAACTGGATGGGTAAAGAGCTTTTAAATTTAAATAGCCGAATTTTAATAATTTACCGTGTTCTAAACGTGCAATTTTTTAATGAGGAAAACGATACGCATTTTGACCGTCGGAGCCGGTAAAAAGTCAGGATAGGTGATTCCTGAGGTTTTGAATTGAGTTGGTGTAAAACATTTTAAGGGGGACAGAAAAACAAAAAAAAAAGGTCTTTCTGGAAACAGGGTGTTGTTTCTTTCTTTTTTTTGAAAAATTAGACATAGCTTTCCCATTTATTGAATTATTATCCTTACACAAAAACTTTATAACCAATATCCTCTAAACGAATTTAATAGTTTTGATAAAATTGAAAAGTAATTCGTGAAATTTTAGATATAGGAGGATATGAACAACTTTTTAAAATTTGAAAATACTAGTAAAAAGGCGCAGATGTTGCTAATGAATCACTATTATTTATTGGAGCTCCTACCACATTACCACCTTTATAATCTAAATATGGATCAATGTGAATTTCATCCATAAGTAAACTAACATATTTGTCTTGATCTTTTAAATATTTAAAGATGTTTTGTGCATATGTTAAAAAAGCTTTTTCTCATCGATATGAGGATCAGTTAAAAAATTATTACAGACTCCTTTAATTGTTTGGGGGTGGGGCAAAATTATAGGTCCATGATTTCGTAAATATCTATATGCATGAGGACTAATTGTATATAAAATTGAACAGAAAACCATAGTGGTAGTAGAATATCTATACCGTTCTTTTGGTAATGTTCGCAATTTAGCTGATCAGAAAAAGTCAATTCCTTGTGATAAATTTTCATCCCCTATTTTTAAGTTTTTGAGGATATTGGACATAAAAGTTAAAACACGATTAAGCTTTGACATATTTTCTGTATTATTTGCTTGATTATCAAGATTGTGATCAAGATTATCATAATCGGGATTGGAATTATCATGTTTGATATCATCGTTACCAGAGATGAGTAGGGAGATTGCTGATCGCAATGGAGCGAAATGTATAAGCTAATGCTGCCGTGAGCTAACGCCCTCACACTGGCCAAGCGCCGAACTATACGCACTTTCTCCCCTCTCCACCTGCTAAAGTATAGTACGTCTACATTAATGTGAGAATAGGGTTAAATAAATTTAATTTTGTAATTATATTTACTTTTATGTGTTTCTGTCGCTGATCACGATTTTTGGGTGAAATTTGGGCCGCAACTAATACGCTAAATAGAAAATGTGAGAATAGGGTTAAATACATTTAATTTCGTAATTTTATTTATTTTTATCTGTTTTTCGTCGCTGATCACGATTTTGGGGTGAGATTTGGGCCGCGACCAATACGATAAATAGAAAATGTGAGACTAGGGTTAAATACGTTTAATTTCGTAATTATATTTATTTTTATGTGTTTTTTGTCGCTGATCACGATTTTGGGATGAAATTCGGGTCGCGATCAATACGTTAAATAGAAAATGTGAGAATAGGGTTAAATAAATTTAATTTCGTAATTTTATTTATTTTTATGTGTTTTTCGTCGCTGATCACGATTTTGGGGTGTGATTCGGGGCGCGATCAATACGTTAAATAGAAAATGTGAGAATAGGGTTAAATAAATTTAATTTTGTAATTATATTTATTTTTATGTGTTTTTGTCGCTAATCACGATTTTGGGGTTAAATTCGGGCCGCGACCAATACGTTAAATAGAAAATGTAAGACTAGGGTTAATTACATTTAATTTCGTAATTTTACTTATTTTTATGTGTTTTGTAGCTGATCACATTTTGGGGTGAAATTCGGGCCGCGACCAATTAGAAAAGGTGAGAATAGGGTTAAATAAATTTAATTTTGTAATTTTATTTATTTTTATGTTTTTGTCGCTGATCACGATTTTGGGGTGAGATTCGGGCCGCGATCTATACGTTAAATAGAAAATGTGAGAATAGGGTTAAATACATATAATTTTGTAATTTTATTTATTTTTATGTGTTTTTCTTCTGATTTTGATTTTGGGGTGAGATTTAGGCTACAACCAATGTGTTTAATTATAAAAAAGTGGTAATTAATTTAATAAATAAAATTTTGGTATTTTATCTATTTTAATGTGATTTTCGTCGCTGATCACATTGTGTGGTATATGTTGTAATTGTTTGCCCTATAAGGTTTCTGACTCGATCAAGTAGCATTTAGGAAAAGTTGTCGGTAAATGGCAACAATGTGATCCATTGTTTTTTTAAAGTATATAGGGTTAGCATGGTTACCTCGTGGAAGATTGCATTAGACATTGATTTATTTATTAAATGACATTATGAACATTTATATTTATCGACGGGTTTAAGATTTTGTTGCCCATAGGCTAATATATTTTTGCTGCCCTGTTATGTCAATATTTTGTGAATATCAGAACGAAAATTTAGCTTTAAAAAATGTAAACTACACTAGTAATTCTTAAAAAAAATGAATAAACAAAATTACCAAAAGCAAAACATACAAAAAATTAAATAACAATTTTTTAAAACAAACAAATTTCATAATATAGCAATAAAATACACATTACAATGTTAAAACAAATAAGTCGTGTCTATGTTTATTAAATTATAGGTAAAACCTTATACTAACATTTATCTTTAAACCTTTTTTTCTGCAAAATCATTAATTATATCATTACAATTAATGCTATTTGTTACGTCTGGTTCAATATTTAATATTACTAAAGCCTCTAATCGTTCTTGTTCTATAGTTGTTCTTAAATAGGTTTTAATCAAGAAAGTTTAAAGGTGTATGGAAACCCAATACTGTAGAAGAATAGGGGGGTTGGCCCTGGAGTTTGCGCAATGAGTAGTAGGTCAGAGCCAGACTTCCATAATTCTTTGTTACTATCTATAAAGTTGACATCATCAAATGTCAAATTCAAGCATTCACTGTTTTTTTATTTTTTGCACAAAATTGTTGGTTATTAAACGATACTACCATAGAATATTTAAAATTATTGTGTAATATTGGATTTTTTTATCATCTAATATAATATGGAAAGAAGCCTTCTATTTAAATGGTCAATACTTTCGTGACTTTTGTATTTTTACCAAAAATCTTTGTAAATAAATAAGAACAAGATTTTTTAAAATAAATTTCAAACATTGTATGATAGTTCCATGAACTTATCACCAATTTTGTGATAAAAGAATGGCAAGATAGTGTAAATGAGTTTAATCTAATCCTAAGGTTCTGGTTGTACATTAAAAAGTGAAAATTTTTATAACTGCTTTTTAGGCATATACTTTTCACTAGAGATCGAACTGTTAGAACAACACCAATACGTCACGGTTTTATATCAGTTTGCCATATGAGACCGTGACGTATCGGTTTTTTCGTTCGATCTCTAATAACAAACACTCATTGAGATAGAATAACAGTGGTATTGCCGAGAATAAAGAACATCTAAAATATAAAGAGCTTGAAGAACGCTTTATCTTCATTCCTTTTGCTGTTGAAACTTTTGGTCCTTTGGGTGATGAGGCTAAGGGTTTATTAATGAAATTTGCAAAAAAATACAATGCAAAAAATCTCAAATTTCATTATCCCAAAAAATTGGTTTAGCTGTGCAACGGGGTAATGCAGCATCGGTACTAGGAACAATGCAGGAAGACCTAGGACTTGATGAAATTTATAATTTTTAAATATAGATTAAGTTATTTATTTAATTTTAGAATATTGTTATTGGGTATGTAGTGAATTATTATTAATATATTTAGAATGTACAGGGAAAAAAAATAAATAAATGTGGTTAAAAATGTTTAGTAACATTTGGTACCTAGGTATCCATTGTAACAGTATCCGTTAAATATTATGTATCTCCAGTATGTCAAGCTTAGAAAGTTGATAATGTAAGTTTAAGAAACCAAAAATCTAATTTCTTTTTTAAAAAAATACAGAAAAAGCAAAAAAGGAACTTTAGCATAAAATTGTATTTTCTTTCATTCAATTAGAGGAACCTGCATATATTAAAATTTGCCTGGTTTGCCCAGTAATTAATAATTTTGATCCTTTAAAAGAATGTACTAAATTATTAAATGAAATAAAAAGTACCTAAATGTAAACCTTATTTCTTTGTAATAATCCACAGAAATACACAAACATTTGGAAATCATCTAAAAGATAGTTTAGATTGCCTTACTTTTCTCACTGCTATTTCCTATGAAATTTTCATTATTTTATTATTAATCATTGATATATTATTATTTTTTCGGTTACCTAACGTTACGTCTCATAAGAAGCACCTAATTTAAATATAAGAAATACTTAAGTACGTAAAGTAAAAAATGCCGGGTATGTTACCCTTGGATTTGCAAGACAAAACCATACAACCTCTAATCATTTTGTTACGATATTATAAGTAACAAACCATAAACACAAAATTATAGTCACAATTTAATAAACACTAATCACTAAAATAAGAAGGTTTTTATTAATCCAAAATACTTCTGCAACCACAAAATATAGGTACTCACACAAAGCAAACCAATCGGCGCAAAGGACACAAACCACAACTAAAATGACGAATGATGAGACGACGACGGTTGACGATACACCGCGGATATAGTTTCATACGCGCCGCGCGCGCCCTTGCACCAAAAACTTTAGACAACCTAAGACCATTACGGGTCTCATAAAAGTATAATGTGTTGCCTAACTACACACTGATTTATCAGTGTGTAAGTAGGGAACACATTAAATTATTTCGTGGAATTTTGTTATTGCGCAGAATCGGCGGGGCCAACTCTGACAGTTATTTTCATACTGGGCTGGACACTTATGATCGAATGGGCCATAGCATTGGGCTTCTATACACCTTTAAACTTCCTTGGTTTTAATGCGTTTCAAACAGAAAAAAACTTCGTTCAGCAGAACAGTTTGAGACCGGTTAACAAATACACAATCTAAATATAATGTCAATATTTGGATATATACTTTTTGAGTCCACTTTGGTAAACCACTTATATAATAATTCTAAAATGGAGCATTAAGTGTCTTTTTTGAATATAATACATACTCAACGAATTGTCATGCTTTACCTTGAAAGTTATTTTCAAGATCGTTTGGATAGCTTTCCTGTAGAAATAGAACAGTTCTTCTTAATTCATCAGAAATTATAGCTTTTTTTTTAAATTTGCGATTACGTTTTTTTTTTAATTAATCCTAAATTTGCCGCCCTAGGCTTCATCCTACTCAGCCTTTTCGTAAATCCACCCCTGTTATCGACAGTCGAATTTATGCCAGATGTTTAAGCATTGCGTATTCAGTTTCATTTATTTGTTATTTACTTTTCCAAATTTATGTAACTGTTAATAATTTTTTGATTACAAAAAAAAATGAGTATAATTACTGGTCTCAAATCCGCGTTTTATTCTTAAACTATAAATGTTTGCATGTAAATAATAATTTTAAAATTAATTTTATTGCTTTTTTTAGTTAAAATAAAAAACAGGTGGAAAAATATTTGCTGTTGGTGGGATTCGAACCCAAAAGCACCGAGCGGGAAGCTGCCGCCAATTTGCCAATTTGATAATGCTTTATTTATAACTAAGTATTTACAATTAGCTACATTTATTACATTACAACACAACTTATTTAATTTATTTTATTTTCCTAAACATTATGCAGGAACGGGTAAAGAGAGTGCAGCCAGGAAAGCCGGGAACAGATGTTGGCTCCTTGGTAAATATATAGTTGTTCAGTTTGGCAGTAATATGCCCACCGGTAGCGACCTTACAAGCATAATGAGTGAGTTAGTTATTACTTGGTAGTTTGAAATATGGAGTTAAGATAAGTTTTTGTTTGTTATAGTGAATTGCCCAGGAAAAGGATTATTAAAAATCTGGTTGATGAAAGCTGCCGCGCTAACCTGCTCGATCACTGTGCTTTATGTGCGGATACTTAAAACTTACATAAGTTCATCCATATGGGATCGAACTTAAACGCCAACAAAACGTTTAATCATTGCGTATTCGGTATAATTTATTTAGTAAATATTTTTTCTATATTATATTAAATAATTTTAAAATTATTTATAAAAAACAGGGCAAATCTAGAATAAAAATCAAATAAAAAATCCCTTTTCATGTTAATAAAAAAATTATTTATTAACAATTTATAATACATCTTACGATTTATACAATTGTAATTTTATTGAACATATTAATAAAACAAATTTCGGTACGTCTCTTGGTTTCGTTCATGTAGACGCACTTTAGCAGGCGAAGAGGGGGGAAAGTGCTGTAGTCGGAGTTGCCCATGCCGGGGCGCTCTTTTTTCCGTCTCGTTTTCATAACACGGCATCGGCAATCTCCCTACTCATCTCTGTCGTTACTGTCTAACGAAAGTGTAATCATCGAGTTGTCAATTGTATCGAGTAAATTTCTTATTTCGTCCAAATTTTACTTGACAAGAAAGGTGTTTTAGCATTATTTATTTGAATACTCAAAAATTGTCCATATAAATATGTATTTACTTCTAAATTCTTAGCAATTACAACAGCCCAAGTAATTGAAGGTCCTGGGGTATGTTCTACTTTAAATATGGTTAAGCCATTCTGATCAGTTACTGTAAACCACCCCTTACCCAAATTAAAAGCCTGAAATAATTGCTCGAGTTGCTCGAAAGTTTCATAAACCGTAAATTTTTTATGCGCTAAATATTCTTGTTTACTTTCTTCTATTGCCTGTTGAAAACGAATTTCATCCAATTCTTTAAGTTTTTCAACTTTGCTTTTTCGATGTGAAATGTTTTTTCGACAAGTATTTTGGACAATTGGGAAATTTACTAGGTACGCTTGTTTGTTTTAATCGTGGCAAAGTTAAACTAACTGAAACGATCTCACCGTTTTCGTATCCTGTTGGGAAATTTTGTAAATAAAATCGCCTTCCTCAAAATGACACTCACACACTCGGCTATTGTTATTTGGAATAAAATTTTCGCGAGGAATAGCTGTTAACCACTTTCTGCGAAGATTCTCGTCTCTGAGAAAGCGAAACACTCGCGCTTTTTTCCACTAAATTTTCCTTTACATCCAGGAACACAGCACTTATTAGGCATTTTAAACACTACACTGTCGTCACTTATTATAGTACAAGAAAAGCACACCTTAAATAAACAGTTCAAATTCAACGACCGATTTTATTGAGAGCGTTTATTGACCCAAAGAGAGTAAACACGGAGCAAATGCAAATGCGACGTCCATATTGAAACAGGCGATTCTCTAACAGGGTTGCCAGATAACATCTATACCAGCAACATTGTATAGTACAGCCAGTAATGTTTTCGACTGAAAAACAAAAACTTTTATTCTCAATCTGGCAATGTCGCTTTAAATACGTCAGCCGCGACCGGGCAGATGTTTTATGGGACGGGGTCGTAATAAGTTAGGTTAAAATCGCTAGGCCTCCAGAGCATGACGTCAGCATCGGTTTTAAATTAAGCGCTTTGTCCTTGTATTGTAGGTGTTATTGGTTTAACCGCTTATCCTCGCAAAACGAAACGGTTTACGTATGTCAACTAAAGCTGCATTTACAATGCAATTCCGAACTCAAGTTGAGGTGGAATTGGCTTGCTTGTCATATGGTGCACGTTAGCATTTACAATGGGAAAAATTTGAATTGTAAATGCTAACGTGCTGCCACCAATAAAATTCCCCAATGGGTTCGAATTGCATTAAATGCAGTTTACTATACACTTTTAAGTTTAAATTTAAATGTAAGGTCTTTGGAGAGTTAAGAAATAAGTCGAAAAGATAATATATAAACCAAATTTTTCATTTAATAAGATATTAGCTGTTTACAAGTCAACTATAATAAGTAAATTTTTCCTTTATGATTGTAATATAATTAATTGTATTAATTCATTCATTTGGGAATTAACTAATAAACCAAAAAATCTGCAATCCAAATAGTTGTTAAACAATAGCAAAAAAAACATCACAGAACCAAAACAATAGAAAAGCCGCGAATCCTCCATTATTTTAAATTTAAATTTGACATAACCATCATCAAATTTTGGCGACATACCGCGTTGAACATTGTTAGGACAGTTAACATACCGGTTTATTTTCGCGAGAAGCTGTAACGTAGGGTAAGGTGTTCTGACGTCAGTATCTACGTCATTACTTTGTACCCAGTATCTACCGCTATCGCCACTAGTCAGGAGGAGCGTTATTAATGGTTATGTCAAATTTAAATTTAAAATAATGGAGGATTCGCGGCTTTTCTATGGTTTTGGTTGTGTGATGTTTTTTTTTGCTATGGTTTAACAACTATTTGGATTGCAGATTTTTTGGTTTATTAGTTTATTTCCAAATGGATGAATTAATACAATTATATTTAAATCATAAAGGAAAAATTTACTTGTTATAGTTGAGTTGAAAACAGCTAATATCTTATTAAATGAAAAATTTGATTCATATATTATCTTTTCGACTTATTTCTTAACTCTCCAAAGACCTTACATTTAAATTTAAACTTAAAAGTGTATTAAACCATTAGTAGTAAGTTGACATATAAACCGTTTCGTTTTTGCGAGGATAGGCGGGTTAAACACGGTTAGGAAAGAACTGCTATCAACCAGTAGTTAAAAACGGTAAGTCGCGAAAATATCCTTCATTATTAATGCCCTCCTGACTAGTGGTGATAGCGGTAGATACTGGGTACAAAGTAATGACGTAGATACTGACGACAGAACACCTTCCCCTCGCTTCTCGCGAAAATAAACCGGTATGTTAACTATCCTCAATGTTCAACGCGGTATGTCGCCAAAATTTAATGTCTCTGTGTTCTGCCGGTTTTCCAAGGGTAGTAAACTTAACAAGGAGTGCTCGATTTTTACTATTTGTCCGCAGATATAGGTTATGTTTGGACGTCACCGTTTGCCCATTTTGCCCAGAGGCAGATTTATTTATTAATTTTTTTTAAATATTCAACTTTTAAAAACTATTTTGGATATGTACTTACTATTAGAACTGTAATGTATAATATTTTTAAAAAATTAAGACTTTATATTACTTGTAAACAAAACAAAAGGCAAACAGATTACGTCCAAATACCGAATTGACATTTAAATTGGTTTATATGGGCTTAAAAGGGATCGAGCACACCTTCATCAAATTTTGGCGACATACCGCGTTGAACATTGTTAGGACAGTTAACATAGGTTTATTTTCGCAGAAGCGGTAAGTAGGGGAAGGTGTTCTGACATCAGTATTTGTATTACTTTGTACGTGCTTTGTCCCAGTAGAGGTGGGTAACCGATCATTTACTGGCGATCGAATCAATCATTGACCGATTTTCAAATGATCCAATTTTTCAATCGTTCTTAATCAATCATTTTTATAAGCGTCCCAAAACCCAAAATCCCAGCGATTTATCGGTCGATATTTCGATATGGTGACACATGGCACACTGGTTATTGATTGGGAAAGATTGGTATGAACTTTGCACTGAAGAATTCAATTGTAGAACGGGCAGCAAAAAAACTTATTTAAAAATAATTTAAATTTTAGGTGAATTTATTTTAATTAACTTTTCTGTACTATTAAAAACAACAGCAAATCTTTATTTGCTGCACTAAACCGAACGATATACGAAGCGCACATTGCAGATTTGTCATCGACCGATGAAAAAGATGGGAAATTTGATGATTGATCGAATGCGGGCAATCACAAGTTTCTCACTTTCATAGTAGGTAAAAACCCGTCATCGAACGATTGAACGAATGATTGTAAGCGGAGAGCGGGGCGCCCGAAGCCGCCAGGCCAGCCAGACAAACAACTTTATTCGTTACCCCTCTTTCAGTCGGGTAGTGATTCGATCAGTGACGTACGGATTCGATCGTTCAATATTCATAAACGATTCGGTCACTGTGATCGAATCATTCACGATTGACACTTCTAGTACCCAGTATCTACCGCTATCGCCACTAGTCAGGAGGAGCGTTAATAATGGTTATGTCAAATTTAAATTTAAAATAATGGAAAATTCGTGGCTTTTCTATTGTTTTGGTTCTTGTGATGTTTTTGCTATGGTTTAACAACTATTTGGGTTGCAGATTTTTTTGGGTTTTTTAGTTAATTCCCAATGGAGAATTAATGCA
>JAHBCN010020673.1:0-14812 GCA_019359885.1 Listronotus oregonensis
ATTTATTTTAAATTGGAATAATATTTGTTATTTTTATTACTTAAAGTATAACACAGAAAAATAATAATGTCAAGTACTATTTTTTTTTTGGGTCTAATAAAGGCCACAAGTGACAACGCGGTTTTCGTAGATGCGTCCCTACCCCACCTTCATTTGCTCATGGATTCTAGAAGTAAAAGGATCACTCTCTTTATGGCTTTTGCTCAAAAGTGACCCTCACTAGGGGGCACTGGTATGCTTAGAAAAATAAACCAAGACCTTGCCCAATAAAAAAAGGGGTTTTAAAACCCCCTCGGAACAAACGTCATCTGCATCCTTTTTTTAAACCAAGAGTGGGTGACCCTTTTCCTTTTAGAATCCATGGGGGGAAAGATGACACTTTCAATATGGCGTTTTATATGAATGTTTTTGTTTTTTGGGTAATTTTGGGTAATTGTAAAAATTTCAGTTTTGTTAATACAAAAAATTTAAAAAAATGGTAAGCCAGTCCCAAGTGTGTAAAGTGACGGATATGATTCCCGGATTATCTTCCCCGTAAGTACAAACTATGCTTGTATCATTCTACCCCAATAATAAACAAAAACATTTGGGCAAATTAAAAAATTAAAAAAAAATTTCCCAAAATATCTCGTTGGTTTAGGGAATAAACTTTCTCTTCTATGATGTTAGCTAATTAAATGTAACAGTTATACAAAAGTAAAATAAATAAATTTTAGTTATAATAAGTTTTGTGGGTCATCATAGATTAATTTACCTTTTTTTTTTTGTTTAAAAAAAAATATAATGATAATTTAACCCCTTAGGTTTTTGACCCAAAGAGTTTTTTTAAGGTAAATTATGAAAAAAACTAATGCAAAAATCAAATTGTTTTTTTTTGGAAAAGCATTAGTTAAAGTGGTAGATAAACAAGTATTAAAAATTAAAATTTTAAGAAACTCTTTTATTTTCAAAAGATGGATCCAAAATTTTTTAAAATTTAAATTTTTAAAAAATGGACAAGGGACCCATCAAATATAAAAAATGCTAGTAGCCCCCAGTGGACCCCCATGTTAAAAAAATATTTTGGAATTTGCGAAAAAAAGTTGATTCTTTTGAATGTCGGGCCCAAAAAAATTTGTATCCAGTGATCCCCTTTGTATTTTTTCGTGAAATTTGTCTTTTTCAAAACCCATTTTCAAAATTATCTTGTTTTCTAAAATCCCTGAGTGAAATTTTACTCAACAATTTTCCTATCGAATATTTTGATGCCTCGAATAAAAAAAAACTTTTTTTGCGAAAAAGACGATAAAATTTTTATTAAATAAAAAAAACAATACAAATAGAAATAAAAAAAAAATTTTCGAAATTCCAAACTTTTCTTCCAAATTTCCCTTAAAACCAAAAAACATCTGGTATATAATTGGTGGGTCTTATTCTCAAAATTAGATCAAAAAATTTTTAAAATCTTGATCCCCACTGGCATAACTGAAAACATTAAAAAAAGGGTTGGGTTTAAATTCATCTATTTTTTACAGACATATATTTTTTCTTTTTTTAACTTTTTTTCAAAAAATTATATTTTTACAAGCATGGGGGGTAAACAAATAATTGTAGTTTTGATTTATTCAATAGCAAAAAAAAATTTAAATTTTTTTTTTTTTATATTATATCTGAAGGTTTATTTAAATTTTTAAAAATAATGCTTTATTTCCTTTTAAGTAAACAACTTTATTGGCGGGGCAGAAAAGGGCCCATCCCCTTTCCGACATCTTTACCCCTGCGACCCTTTTTTTATACGTGCCTCGACGTCCATTGTTCGGAAGCGTGCGAACGCCTGGAAGTTTTTGCCCCCGGGGGGGGTGGCGTTTCCATTGCTTCCAGACCGGGAAAATTTTTTTGTGAGGCCCGACGTATGAGTTTCATTTTTTTAAACAGGTACTTTGTATTATACATTTTAAAAAAAGTCTTTGTGGTATTTATAATTTACTATTAAGAAACTTGAATAAAATTTTTTTCCGAGATATCCTAAATTATTTTTATAAATAACTAGAAACAAGGTGCAAAAGGGGGAAAATATGTATTGGGTTTTATAAACTATTTAAAAGAAAAACGGGGAAACAGGATAAATTTATGATTTTTTTGATATTTTAAAAATAAGAAAGAACACGTAAAAAAAACAAAAATAATTTTAAATATTTTTTAACGCTGAACACAGAAAAAACCTGTTAAAAATAGGGAAATTTGAAAAAAAAGTTACAAATTCACACTTCTTAAAAAAAAATCTATTAAAAATATTATTTGATATAAGGAACTAAAATATATAACATTCAAAATATTTTTAAAAAATATAAGTATTTGGGGTATTAAAAGGAGGACAAATGGATAAAAAAAAATTGATACAAAAAAGCCATTTGATAAAAATTTTTTCTTTCGAAAAAAAATTTACACCTAGAAAACAGATTATTATCATATAAAAAACAAAAATAAATCAAACAAGGCAAACAGTTATTTTTTTTAACTAAATTTTAAATAAAAAAACTTGCTCCAAATTGGGTAGGTAGGTAAATTTGGGGTTTTAAAATGGGTGGACTTTTTTCGCCCTCTGGCCCCCTCGGTCTTTTTGGCTCCACCTTTTATATTTCTCCCAATAGGATGGACCTTAATGAATCCATCCGATTGGGAGAGAGTTCTTTCATCCCTCTTTCTTCCTTGGTCCCGGGCCCAAAATGTTCTGATGTGTTCGGTGTCCCCTTTTTCCGGAGAGTATGACGAGCAGACGATTAGATCCATCATGCCCTCCTCTCCTAGTCCCAGTAACGTGGGTAGCTCCCGGTCCTTGTTACAGGAAAAAAGATTTTTTGGCCCCTGGGCCCTTTTCCTATAAAAACGGTCCCCATCCGCTTTCTGTTTAAAGCCAGGGAACCCTTTTTTTCCCATAAAGGCGGTTCTGTTCGCCTTTGTTTTATTTTTAAAAAAGCAAACAATTGTTTTTAAATTTCCCCTTTCTATTAAAAAAAGCCTAGAAAAAACTTATAATAAAAAACCAAAAATAAAAAAACATATTTTTTATTACTCTAAACACATTTACAAATTCAATTTTAAATTAAATTTAAAAAAAAATTTTTTAAAACATGCTCTTTGGGTTTTGTTACTGATAGTTTAAATAATATACAATATATGAGTTTTTTCACTCGTAGCGGCTCTCAAAAAAGCATCCCTCTTATCTCCCCTTTTAATATATTTTGTACTAGCTATGGCGTGAAACCGACTGATACCCAGTGCGCCAAAAAGTTTTCCCGTAACTGTGTGCTTTGGTATATTGTGTTCCCGAAAAGTTGTTGAATATCTCTGGTAATAATATTTTTTTCAGTGGATCATTGTGAAAGTAGAAGAGGAATCGTTTTTTAAAATTTCCCAAAGGACTACATTAATATAAGTCATATATATTTAGATTAGATTATTTTATTGGTATTTGCATTAAAACTATATTAAACTTTCAAATCAAGCTTGGGAGAGAGTGCTTTGAGATTTACTGAGTTTCACCAAATGTGTTAAATATACATTTAAAAACAGGAATATCAGAACTGTATTAAAGGTTTTGTTTTTTTAAGATAGGTTTTTCAAACCCTTTTTTAAGGAGTCGCATTCATTCATATGTGATTCCATCTGTAGGTTTACCCACAGAGCCTGCTAGAAGCGTAACTTTTAACATTTGTTGTTTTGAAAACTAAATTACAATTACCTATGTGTACCTGTTGATGTATAATTAGACCATCTTTGATCTATTAATTCTTATATCTAGAAATGGTTTCTCCACAACACCAGCATTCTTGATTTCCACTTCAGGGAAGGGCCATTTATTCTATTATTGATTCCATGCTTACAGGAAAACCTTTTCTCTCACCCACCGGCTTCGGCAACGAGCTGTAGGGGATCTGTCGCTTTTATGAACATTTTGACGGCTTCTGCTTTAAAAAGTTATTGATAGAGTTCCACCACTTGACCAGCTCCCAATAGACAGTGTCGTTTTTTGCATTCTTTACAGTCTAGCTTGAGAGGCCCAGAACTTTCCACTTTGTTAGTTCTTTTATCCCTAGAGTTTCCAGATTGTGAAACCTACTACCATAGAAGTGTTGCCTTCTCCCCCAAATCCCAAGTATTTAGGTCTGGTATTGTGGGCTTCATCAGCACCACACTTAAGACACCCACGTACGTTGGTATTAAGGCCTTCGCCCTTTGAGGAATTATCTAAAGATGAAAATAGCTGCAATATTTCCTCTAATACCCCACAAATAAAATGTTGTGCATATCCACGCATTTAGCTAGTGACATTAAGTATTCGTAAGTCTGGTCGACCTTTTTAGATGTTTACAATACATTTCTATTTTTGCTTTACATTATACAATAGATAGATAAATATTTATTTGTTTAGTTGTAATGATAAAATAACCCTGGAACTATAAAGTCGTTTTTTACCGTTAACTACAAACCGAGGTTAAGCATTAACCCCACGGGATTTTTTGCTTTTAAAATCGTTTTGAAAGCAGTAGTCTGACCTGGTACTTAGATTTTTTTTGTTTTTGTTATAACCCAGAAGAGATGGTGAAGAGCAAAATTCAATGTTGTCAAGATTTGATTAATTAAAATTGATTTGAATAGCTATAAGTACTTAAAAACAACAAACCATCAATTTTAACAGACAAAAACTATTTTATCCCAACAATAATTTTTAAATTTTCAACAGGATTTTAAAGAGAGGACGCATATAGCTTTAGAAAAAATATACCATCACATGTTTGCTAAAAAAGAATAATTATTTGGGCATTTGAAAATTCAAGCAAATTTAGAATCCGATTTCCCTGACAAAATCAAATAAATATCCACTTAAAATATTGGTTTCAAAATCTATTTTGTTTCTCCCATGGAAAATATGAGAAAAGATAAGTTTAACAGATATAAAAATATTTCAAAGTACAGTTACGATTTTACTTATTCGATTTGTCGTTCTAGGATAATTATTAATAGGTAATAGAGACAAAAAATTTTACATTTATTTGGTGACTTTGGTGACCATTAACAAATATTATTATCATTATAACTTTATATTACCGTAATAATCATTTAATGAAAAATCTACTTCTTGTTCCCTGGCAATCCCGATCCAGAGGAAACTCATGAATAAATTGGTATCTTTCACACAAGATATCCTCTAAAACTTTTTTGTCGGTTCGCGATCGGCGTAGACGCCACACACGGTGTCTTTGAAGCCAAAGCCTCAAAGGTTTATATGCAAGTGACCTAACTCATATATTATATTCTGAGTGAGGGCGCTAGTTATTTTTACTTTTAAAGGTCGTGACTTTTATACCCTTGTACATCGATTTAAAGTGAGCTGAATTTCTTTTATTTTGCATAAAAAGTACATATCTTCTAAAGTCGCTAAAAGCACTCAATTGCAAAGTTATCTTTATTTAGAAAGAAAACGAAATAAGATACATTTAAATACATATCTCAGTTGATCTATGTGTTAGAATAAGATAATATTGGCTAGAATCCCATTGTTTTTGTCTCGAAATATAATTGATAAGATTTATAGAGTTTTTCATTTTTTCTTAATTATATAAAAAGTTGCGCCATTTAAAAAACTGAAAGATAATAAAACTAGCTAACCCACAACAACATGAAAACTATAAAATCTTTAAATTGTCTTCTTAAGCATAAAAAATGAAAAACCAGATAAAACTTTAACACTCTGTCTCTCAGTTGCTATTAGTTTTAGGATAAGACAAGTTGGCATAAATCATAAAGACTCTACTATTGCTTTTTAATTGTATACATGAAACTTTGAAATTAGTCTCTCATTAGTCAAGCACCAGCTTAAAATATTATGGACATAAAAATAATATGCATTTGCGATTTTGTCGATACGAGCACGATATAACGAACAACATTAATTATTTCATTTTTATTTCTCACACTTTTCTTTTCTCTCTGCGCACAATTCTAAAGGTGGGTGTAGTTTTTATTATATTGTACCTATTTTTTTACCATTTTGGTCATACAAAAATTATATTAGGCTAAGTTTTGTTTTTTAACTTAATAAGCAGTTTATAATTAAAAATATTTTTAACAAATGTAGGGACCAAAAGAATACAAGACGTAAATGAATAAGTATCTGTGTAGCGAATCGATAGATACTTGTTTATTTCAGATCCATTTTAATGCAACTTTAAAAGTGTGTAATATAGAAACACATAGTTTCAAAACTAGCTGAAATATCTGCAGAATACACATTCAAAATTATATTGAATATTTCACTCATGTAGCGCATTTTCCCATAAGACACATTAAAAATAAAAAAATTCAGCGAAAATTTCACGTTGCCTAGACAACGTGGTATTTCTGCCCCACAAACGGAACAATCGAACCTGTTTGTTTGTATTTGTCAAATTGAATAATCAAAATCAGTCAAAATGAGTCGATTTGGTCATGTACACGATGAAGAGAAAAAACTCCTGATATGTGTATTTAATAAAGAGTTTTTGTAGTTTCTAAATTAAAGTGTTGACAAGAGCTTTTGCTGCTCAAATTAAAAATAAGGTGTACGCTTTATTTCCAGAAATAAAAGTCTTATATTGATCCAGGAATAAAGAAGCATTTTGGTTATAAAATCAAAATCTAACATTTAATAAAAAATGACAAAAAGCAAAATTTAAAGAAATGTTGGTTGTCAGGTTAACGTACTAAACCTAAAAATAAAAATGTTCCTTCATAAGTCTAAAATTTTTTTATTTTTTTATACTTGCCTTAAAAGTTACTCTAATATACAAACATTGTGTTTGTAATATATCTACATATATCTTTGCCACCTCGAAATATGTGGCAACATTGCCTGAGGTGTGTAGAGAGAATTGCCAAAATATATTTATACAAGCTTATATATAACGCTGAGGTAGCTTCGCATTTAACTACACAGGTATATATATAAAGTAAAAATTTTAATTTTTTCCCCTCTTTAAGAAGAACTTTTAAATCAAATGATTCTACATATGATACTTATACATTTAATTTATTTTGAAACCGCTGGGTTATAGGTGAGGTTAATTACCGTCATATTTACGACACTGAGGTGACGGCTTAACACCTATACATATATATATATATATATATATATATATATATATATATATATATATATATATATATATATATATATATATATTTATATACAGTGTGTATGTGAAATGGATAAATTCAATAATTAATAAATAGTGGCGAATTCCGAAAAATGCTCAGACATGTCAATTGTTGGTATTTTTAATAGGGTATTTTCACTGGGAGTAATGAGAATGTTGTGTGTAAGATTAAGTAGAAGCAATTAAGCAAAACCTGCTAAATAACACCGGAAGAAATACAAACCCTTACTTACTTATTTAAAGGTTTAATTTATCATTGTAATTTAAATGGCCACGCCTCCCTAACCAATCAATTCAACATGGATGCCAGTCTGTTTAGGAAACGCCAACTTTGTAGATGTTGCGCATATCGATAAATGTTGATGACAGGCGTATCGAAGACAACAAAAAAGCTGACAACAAGCAGAATTCCACCAAAATAGAAATGTAGGGCCGTGACGTTACGGGCCTACAAAATTAAACTTAAAATTGATTTTAAGGCGTTTCCGGAGGCCAAAAAAATCGGGAAAAAATAGTTTGGCATTCATTTTCATGTGGCTTTGCAATAAGAAAGTAATAAAAAAATCATGAAAAATGGCTGTGCATTTTTCATCTAAATGTTATACAAGATGTGCCATGTAACGGTGGCTAATATCAACTTTCTTAATTTAAATGCAACTCCCTGTATATTATTCAAATTTTGGTTCAAAATATTCTAGACATATTTTATGTACAATGTCCTATACCTATCTTCAACTGTTTCAGGAAATATTAAGCGTTTTCAAATTTATTGCATTTATTGCCTTTGCATGCTTGTCAATTTCTTGAGGTTACTTTTGGTGCCTATACTAGAAGCAGCCTTGCCGCTCAAGATGTGCAAACAAGCGTGCGAGAGAAAGAAGAATAGATGTATAATATTTTTCTTTCGCTCTGCGTGCTGATGATTGATTGGCAGGAGGGGAGAGGTCATACACACATATTCTTCTTTCTCTTTCCCATGCTGGTTCGCTAGTAGGTATATTTTCACAAAACCCTTTAGTAAATTATAGCATGCAAAGAACAAATAAAATCTAAAAGCTATATTTCAACGACAGTTAAAGATAGGTATAGGACATTGTATATGAATCTTCTAAAGATCAAAAATTGAATAGCAGGGCGTTGCATTTAAATTAGGAAAGTAGTATTGGCCACTGTTATGACACGAAGCATGTATGAAGTTTTACTGGAAAAAATGCGCAGCTAAAATATTAATAGACGTGTCCGGTGTTTTTCCGAACACGCTTTCATATTGTCAGATTTATTCCATTTGAGGCTGATACACTGTATAATTTAAATAGAAAGCTTTTGGGCATATGGCTTTCTTGAAAAATATGTGAGTACTTTGTTAGGGATTATGCTTTTGCTAATTACAAATAAAATTACGGGGTTTTCAAAGAATGCGACCCACTCAGGTGGTAACTAAGTTGGCCACCATATATCCGCTGCAAGCTGTAAGCCAGACACGACTGACTCCGCCAAGTCTATAAAACAAATCCTTTAATAAAAGCAAGGAGAGATATAAATGACTCCGGCGCATCTACCAGACTAATCCGTACAACCAGAAAATTATATTAATACAGAAAGATGTTAAAAAAAAAAGTATTAAAAATAGGAAGAAAGATTATCTTATATTTTTCAGTTTTTCTCCGATCCCCTTTTCTAAGTATTAAGCTCTTAACTCCCATGGTGACACGTGTTGCAAAGGGTATACTATTTGCTATTCAACCATACAAAATCAGTTGCTTAGAAGAAAAAAGCCTTATGTTAATAATAAAAAAGGAGTTTCTAAAGTTTAAAATGTGTTTATTCAAATTCTTGTGTGCCGTTATTGGCGAAAATAATAGCCTGTTTTAAAATTTATCACCAAAAATTTGGGAGTAAAGGTTTGTCTGGTAATGCTTCTACATTTTCAGTGAAATTCTATTTTAAGTTCTTAATGCTTTGGGTGGAGTTCTAGCTTTTTATGCCCTAAGAAAAAATCAAAAAATTAAATGTGAAGACCGTGCGGGTCATCCCATTGCACCTTGTCTGGAAGTCCATTTGCCTGAAAACTATAAAATGGTAATTTCTAACTGCACTAATACAATATTGCATTAATGCTGTAGTATAATTTGTTTATTAAAAAGCACTTAAATTATAGTATTAATATATTATCCACAATATGGTATTGTTGTGTTTTTAAAATATGCTGTTGATTAAACATATTCCTCTTTAGTTTTAAAGTGTATTAATACCAGTGCATTACAAACTAAACCACGTAGCATTTCTTTCATATTAGCGGCTTACGCGAGGCAAATCCAGATTTGCTTCTTATAAAATTCGCTCTACGTCAAATTAATGGACGGCGACCAATTTATTCGAAAATCTAATAATTTTTCTAAATGCCGCGAAGTGCAAATTCTACATGGGCCAAAAAATATTTTATCGACTACGGAAAATCCAGTTTCTTCTTGTCGCTACTGGAAGAATTTTTTATTTTTTATTTTTGCAGTAGAATTTTATTTTTCTCCTCTATCGTTTGGAATGAGGTAAAAATCGACTTTTTTATATTTTATTAAAAAAACCTTTTAGATTTTTAAATTGCAATTTTTCGGTAACATTAAAGGGAAATGAAGGAGATGAAGTCAATAATTTTATGTATAAAGATTTATTTAAAGACTTTTTTAAAAAATCAAACGCTTTCACGTGACTACTGTAAAGTAAAAAAATGTTTTATAATATAACAACTGTACACTGATGTTATTATGAAATAATTTTAAAGAGTACGGATATGTTTTCAACACTTGAAGATACTTCACGAAACATCAAAGGATTTCGCCGACTCCCGTTGACTTTGCGCCATCTTTATGGACGCACTGTTGTTACCGGCACTACCAGGTTTCGATGTTTCTTTAACATTTTGTAGATGCTATTTCTCTAATTTAGTTTGTCGGTCCCATCGTAAAATTTTGTTGAAATACCCCAAAATCCCTGAAAATTTCAGCCCATAATATTAATATTAAGTACTTGCTAAAAACAATTTTAAAAATTTTCCTTTTAAAAAAACACGAAAAAATTTTATTTTTTTTTAAAATTTTTATAACTTGCAGCTTTTTTTGATCGTCTCCAAAAGGGGCGGTTTTTTTTAACATTGAATGCCCCAAAAGTGTCCATTGCTGAAAAATCCAACTCACACCGGCGAGATAGTAGGGGGCACAAACCTATTTTTTTCATATAATTTTTTTTTTCCCGTCATTTTCTCATAAATGACAAGGGCTGGGGAAAAAAGATAATTAAAGGTTTTTTGGGGAAAAGCTGTTTCGTAAAAATAAAAAAAAATTAAAAACGGTCCCGATTTAAAAAATAAAATATATGGAAAAAAAAAAAGAAAATTTTTTAAAAGGGGGTTTAAAACTTAAAACTACTGCGGAAAGGTATAATGCGTTTTTTTCCCAAAAAAAGGGACTTCTTAAAAATAACGCCCCAGATTTAAAAAACATTTTTTTTTGCAAAATTGATTGACCCCTAAGTGTAGTAGCTTTTTGTGCTACAGTGAAGATAGATTAGATTTTTTTTTTCCCGCAGCCCGAGTGAAAATAAATATTTGTATTTTGTACTGCAGAAGCAAACTCCTATTTTTCTTTTAAGGGGGCCCCGATTAGTCATGCATGGGGGGGGTTTGGGGGAAAACCCAAAAAGAAAAACGGAAAAAAAAGTTCGCATTTAGGTGCCCAACTCGTTTGGTTTTAAAATTCGGTACTTCCCCGGGGGTATCGAAAAAAACCCAAAAAGGATTTTGTTTATTTTTTGACGATTTGAGAATGGAAAAAAATGACACTTTTAGGCCCTTTTTTGCTCTACACTTTTTTTAAACCACATCAACTTTATTTTTTTTAAAAAAGACCCTTTTTTTTTTGCATTTTTTTTGGTTATAATCCCAAAATTTTTAAAGATGTATAACACTTATTATTTTTCTGTTAAATAAACATATTTTCCATAAGAGGCAATGAGTTGACAAAAAACCCCCCATCATTTTTTAAAGGGGTGTTCCATATTTGTTAAATAAATATTAAGTGTTATACTTTTTTTTAATTGGGATAATAAGGGTTAAAAAAAAATTTAAAAAAAAAAACCCCGGTTTTTTTAAAAAAAAATTGATGATGGTTTAACGAAAAAAAACGTCTTACAGAAAGTCTCTCAAAGGGGCTGAGCTTAAAAGTGGCCATGAAAAATGTATTTGCCCCTATCTTTTTAAAAAAACGCCAAAAAAAATAAAGGAAACCCCAAAAAAACCCCTTTTTTTTATTAAAATCAGAATTTTAAACTTTCTAAAAGGCATGTTATTGGGCCCCCAAATTTGGCCCTTTCCTTTTCCCCAAATTTAGGTTTTCCCCGGGAAACCCCATTCACCCCTTTTCCCCCTTATACGGTTCAAAAATTTTTTTAATTGTTTTAAAATTTTGGGAAAAAAAAAAATAGGGGTTTGTTAAAAAAATGACACAAATTAAAAAAATATAACAGTTTTTAAATCTTTAAGTAACCCCAAAAAAATATTTTGACAAATAAAGAACAAAATGAAACATGAATGGGGGAATATGCAATAACCAAATTTTCTTTTTTGTTTAGAAATTAAAGCTGTTTTTTACTGATTTATAGATTTTCTGTGCTAAAATATAAAAAAAAACAAGGTGCTATTAGATTTACGGCTGAGTGATGAGCGCGTTGTTAAAGTTAAAAATGAACTTAACAATGGGTTAAATTTAACAAAGATGTAAAAATAAACACTCTTGGCGGTATAACTTAAATGTTAACTTTTGTCAAAAAATAATTTAGTTCGAGATTTTGCATTTAAAAAAGAAATAAACTTTAAAAAAAAAAAACTTTAAAAATAATTATCTTGCACCGAATATAAAAAAATTTGGGTTTCCCAAACTCGACATTTTTTAAAAAAGAAATTTTTTTATTTTGTTTTTAAAAAAAAACAGCACAGTAGATAGCTTAAATGATCAATACTGCAGAACTGTTTTTAAAATAGGGGTTTTTAAAGGGTTTTTTCCCTAATATAATTCATCCCTACTACTTTTTTTTGATACATTCCGGTGGTTTAAATCATCTAGAGTAGAAAAAATTTTTGCTTTATTTTTAAAAAGAAAATTATAGGTTTAATTTTTTAAACATATAGGTAAAACTTTTTTTTACAAAATTTTATTACTTGCTGCTCTTTAATATCTATCTATGCTTTTAAAAACAACAAAATTTAAATAACTTCATGTAATAACTAGAAAATTCAAAATTGGCAAAATGGCGCTGAAAGCAAAAAAGGGTAAAAACCCAAACCCCAATAAGAAAAAAGAAAAAAAGAAGATATTCGTATTTCTACTAAAAACTAACCTCTTTCATAAGTTAATGCTGTTTAAAGCTATAACATGCGGCACTTAAAAAATACCGTTAGAAGCCCGATGTGTTATAGGTCCGATGCGCCACAAGGCCTTTGTCGAAATCCAAGTTAAACGCTTTCTAGGGTGTAAAACCTGATCTAAGAATTTTTGCATCGCAATAAAAAGATTTTTTTGGTTTTGGAGTAGCTTAAAAGCATTTGCTCTTATTCTTTTTTCTCTCACGTAGAGCGTTCCCACGACCACGTTACAAGGCTGCCTTTAGCAGTATATGCTCGAAGGTTGCGATAGAATCTGCGTAGCTTCCTAGTGACGAAGTTCTGCAGTATTGGTCATTTGACCTATCTACTGTGCTGCATTTTGTTTTAAGAGAAAATATATAAAATGACTATTGGAGTGCCGAACCTATTTTTTTACTATTATGCTGGGAAGGTAATTATTTTTTAAAATCTTTTTCATGCTTAATGAATTTTAAACGCAAAATTCCGAACTAAACTATTTGGTGATATCTAGTTACCATGAAATGTTTAAAAATGTGCTGCGTTGTTAAGTTTTTTCATTTATTATTCTTTGTTAAATTTAACAGTTGTTAAGTCCATTGCTAACTTTAACAACGCGTTCATTACTCGGCCGTTAGAGTTGCGTTTTAAACAACGTGGTCATTATTTTAAAAATTCTTAATTATCTTAAAATATATGTATTTTTAGCAAAAATATATAGGGTGTGTTATGTGGAAAATATTTTTCTTATTAAATTGGCACCTTCTAAAGTTAAAAACAATATAGCAAATTGGTGAAAAAAAAATTAAAAAAAAAAAAGGGGTTTTTTTTAAATTTTTTCCCCCAAAATTTTTAAAATTAAAAAAATTTTTATTTAAATTTAAAAATTTGTTTTTTAATTTTACAATTTTTTTTCAAGTTTCGTCGACTTTTCTTTTATTCGTATATTGAATAATTTTATTTTCATTAAAACAAAGAAAATTTATTAAAAAAAAATATATAACGTTATTTTTAAAAAGAACAAATTTTTTAAAAATTTTTTTTTTTTTTAAAAAAAACAATGGAAAAGGGTTGAATAAAATTCACTTAAAGGGGTTTTAAAAAATCTAAAAAAAATGGCATATTGCCTGTTTTTTTAAAGGAAAAACCAGCCAGATAGCTTGTAAATTCTGAAATGGCTATTAGGCCAACTCTGTTTTTTTTTAACGATAAAAAAAACTTGAATTTTTAAAAAAAAACTAAAAGTTCTTATGGGACATTATTAAAATATGGTTTATTGTTAAAAAAACGCTAAAAAATTTTTTTTAGAAAAATATTTTTTTTTTTTTTATAAAAAAACTAAAATCCCTGATAAAAAAAAAAAGAAAAATTGCTATAAGGTTGTAAAATGAGAAAAAAAAAATTTTTTAAATTTTAATTTTTAAATTTTTTGGACAATTTATTTTAAAAATTGCTTCATTTTTGTGTTACGATGCTACACTAACTTGCTTTAAAAAAAAGTTGAAAAAAATATAAAAAATAATAAAAAGAATATTTTTTTTTTTAAAATTTTTTTTAAAATTTTTTTTTTTGAATTTTTTTTTTTAGAAAGTTTTATTCTTTACAAGTGCTCTCTGCAATTTTTGTTTTAAAAACATAGATGCAACAATAATTTTTTAAAAACCCAAAAAAACCCCCTTTTCATAAAATTGCACTTTCAAATTTATTATTAATTTATTTCAAGTGATGTTGAATTACTGTTTTTGTGTATTAAATATGTTATGTAAATTGTATCAATTGTTATTGCAAGGGAAAAATTTTTTTAAGATTTCTGCAATGTTTACGTTTTTGGGAAAATTTAAAAAAATGTTCGTTTTTTCTCAGTCTTCTTCAGTCATTTTCTGTCTGTTTGTTTTTGATAAAAAAATTATACCCTTTACCTAAAGGGATTATATAAACATAAAGAAAAAGGGGGGAAAAAAAAAACGAATATTAGTTTTGTCATTTTAAAGGGGGTTTTTTGGGGGTTTTAAAAAATATAAATTTCATAATATTTTTATTTTTTTGGGTTTTTAATTTTTAAAAAAATGATAAGCTCTTTTTATATTTATGATTTAATTCAAGTTTAACCATAAAATTTTGTTTTAAAAAAATTTTTTTTGATTAGTGGGAAATTTGGGACAGAAAACTTTTTTTCTTTTTTTGTTTGGTAGAGGGAAAAATTTAAAAATATATATCATTATAGGTAACAAAACAAATTCAGGAA
>JAHBCN010020674.1:0-14876 GCA_019359885.1 Listronotus oregonensis
AAACTTTCCCCCAAAAAAGCTGTTGGATTTTTAATCTACGTTGTCGTGAGTGAGCGTATTTTTTTTCATAAATTGTCCTGATTGACGTAGGAGTATGGTCATTTGAGCTTGGGACATAGGAAATATGTATTTCTTCATGGTCGTTTAAAGTACTTTGCCATCAGCGTTTGTCGCTTGGGAAAAGTTATTTCCGTAAAAAAAAATTCTTGGCTTTTAAATTACTTTTAAAAAGCATTAAAATAACAATGTACCAAACTTCTTTTTCTAACTTTATTAAACGGGCCATGTTCTTGCATAAAAGAATGTCAAGGACCTCATATCCAGAAGCAATATTTATATTTTAATTTTTTTAAAAAATTTTAAATAAAAAATCCCTTTTTTCCAAAAAATAAAAGCACTGGTTTATATTGTTTCTGAATAATCTGATTTACCTACTGAATTTGTAAACAATACAAAACCTAGTCTTGATGATAGACAAAAACAGGAAATAAAATAATTTAAAAAATTGGGGAAAAAAATTTCAAGAAACCCCCAAAAATCTTTTTAAAGGGGCAAAACCCCCCCAAAGGGGGGGACCAAAAAAACTTTTTCTGTAATATATCTGTTTTAAGAAATTTTTTTATTTAAAAATTTTTGGGTCAGTAAGTCAATACAGGGTGGGTGTTGAAAAAAATTACCCCCTATTTTTTTTTTGGGATGGTTTTTTAATTATCAAAATAAAAAAGAAACTGGGTTCATTTTTACACAAAAAAGGCATTCTTAGTCCATCTCTGTATCTCGACCCATTTTCGAGTACAATCGTTTTAAAAAAATCACATTCATAAGACGTTAATTAATAGAAATAATCACAAAAGTCAAATCTGTCAATAGTGGGCCATGGATTAAAATTAATATTTCTTTCGTTTGACATTTTCTTCGTCATATTGTCTGCTGCTCTTATTGTTATAATATCAGAATTAATACCTAAGAAAATGCAATTTTTTTTAAACCAAGACCTCGCTAATATCCATTTTGTGTATGGCTATTGTAATTGAAGTTCCTTTGCTGCGGTACAGGAATATCGAAGACGTTTTCCGCACCGGAGAACTCTGGGCGCAAAGTATTTGAGAGAGAGTTCATAGAGATTGGGTAGAAAATGAGTCGTTTGACCGCCTTCGTGGACAAGGTCTGCCTAGTGGGGATTATGATTTGGAAAATCCACTTCAGCAAATAAAACATAGCCCTCAAGTCAATCAGACCATTGGCTAGACACGTCAACATACCTAAATCAATTGTAATGCGTATTGTAAGTACCATAGTTACCCATAATTATATCGAATATTTATTTATTTTAGCTGGGAAGAATGACTCAAATTTAAATTTAATTTTTACCCATATCATTACCAAAGGGTTCAAGAGTTGATGCCTAGAGATTTCCCCCCAGGATAGAGTTCTGTCGATGGATTTTGGGACATGAAAATTTTTTAGCAAGAATTTTGTGATCTGATGACGCCACATTTTCTAGGGGTAAAGTGTTTAATATACATAACACCCACTTGTGCGCCGACGAAAATCCGAGAGCAGTGCAAAGAACTAATTTTCAATATAGGTTTTCTGTAAATGTGTGGGCGGGAATCATTGGAAATAAATTGACGGTCAAACTGAATTGCCCAATAATTAAACAATGAGAGACATTCAGACTTTCTTCACAATCAGTTGGCAGGATTATTGGAGGATGTTCCCTTGAGGACCAGGATGGGAATGTATTTCCATCACGACGGCGCCTCTGCTCATTTCGGGTGGCCTTTTCGTAACTGGTTGGACGAGCATTATCCTGAAAGGTGGATAGGCAGAGGTGGACCAGTGTCCTGGTCAGTGGGATCGCCGGACTTAAATCCACTTGATTATTATTTTTAGGGTCATATGTGCAACATAATTTATGCGACTGAGGTCGATACGCGTGAGGACCTACTGCAGCGAATTATTCAAGCTGGAAATGAAATAAGAAGAAATCGTTTTCATATTCTTTGGGCAACTCAAAGCATTCGCCGTAGAGCTAGACTTTGTGTGAGAGAAAACGGAGGCGTATTTGAGCACCTCCTTCTCAAAGAGCAGATATTTATATTTTTTGTTTTAATTTTATGCTGCCAAAATATTTTTAATAATATTTAATATTATTTTTTGTCTCGCGACTGCTCTGTAAATAAATTAATTTTCATAATTATTTGTTTTTAACTTATTTCGTGTTTTAAGAGGCATGAGAGCTTCCAGTCTGCATAATAATTTATTTCTATCAATAAACTTCGTATGAACGTTATTTTTTTAAAACGATAGGAGTACCTTTTTGTGTAAAAATTAACCATATTTTATAATTTAATATTAATAATTAAAAAACATCCAAACAAAAAACATGGGGCATAATTTACCCAGCACCCACCCTGTACGTGACGCCCTTGACAACATTTTTGAAATTTAAAAAAAGAAATACACGTAAAAAAACCAATCGAGGAAATTTATGAACTTAGTGTTAACAATATTTAAGTTTACAATGAATATTTTACTTCCATAAGTCAGAGGTTACTTTGGTCACGTTTTTTACCACCAATCAATTATACACTTTGTCCAACAATTACAACCAAAACCGCTATTCGATGTTAACAATAATACTTTTTAGTGAAAAAAAAAAAATTATTTTTTTTTATCAAACCAACTGACCCGGGTCAGCCCAGAAAATATTTTTAAAAAAATTTCCCCAAAAATTAAAAGTTTCTGCGGTCTTAGTTGGGAAAAAAAAGACATATTTTTTTTTATCTGTTGCGCGTATACCTGTCAATGTTAACAAGATTTAAAAAATTGTTTACTTGGTTTTTTGATGGTATTAAGAGCACCAATAGTGGAAAACATAGGGAAAAACTTTTGTAAGATGAAACGCACAAATTAGGCATTTGGAGATTTAATTACTTTAAAGAAATTAAATGATATAGGTTAAAAAGATCAATTGATGAAACATGGTTCGATACAACGACACAGTACCAAAGGATGGGTTGTTCCAGTAAAACTGCGGACGAAAGCCCTTTTTCAAATAAAGGGAAAACGCTTTTCCATAATACCCCCCGGTTAAAACGGATTTGTCCCAAACTGCTTGCTGTTGTCTGAAAAGAATATTAAGGATTCTATTTAAATTATCAGAGAATACAAGTGAAATTTTTTGAAAATTGGTTTCAAAATTTCTTTAAAAAATTTCCAAAAAAAAAGTGTTATTGTCATGGATTGAAAAGTTACCACAGCCGTCTCACACAAAGCACCGGCTTCATCAAGTTAAAAAACTGAAACCGGGAATATTTTTTAAAAATATTTTTTTTTAATTCAGTTACAAAACAGCGCAACTTTTGTCCTAATTCATATGAATTTAAAAAAACAATAGTATGTGAAAATTTGGGGCTGAACAGGCTGGGCATATTCTTACGTCTTTCTCCGTATCACTGTTTTTTTAAACCCCCCATAGAGTTTTTTGGGAACCAAGTAAAATCAAAAATCAGAGCAGAAAATGATACACCTATTTGAGTCCCAGTTTATAAATTTGATAGTTGTAAGCGGAAAAAAATTTAGTACAGTCCATTAAAAAATTAAGGATTTTTACATTTCTAAAAAAAACAACAAAAGCTATTGTAATTAATCTCAATGATGACTCTGATAGAAAAACGAATTAGATTTGATATTAAGTTAAAATTTAATTATGTATAGATAATAGAAAAAAATTTTTAAAAAAATTTGCATATATTTAATTTTTTTAAAGTAATTTTAAAATAATCCTTTTCCAAAATAAACAATAAATTATAAATATTTTATTATTAGAGTCTCCCCAATGTTCTCCATTAATACCTACTGATACGCAGTTTTATTGTTGTCGGCTGGTATAACAAGGAAGTTTAAAGGTGTATGGAAGCCCAATGCAATGGCCCATTCTTTTAAAAAAAGTCCAGCCCAGTATGAAAATATCTGTCAGAGTTGGCCCCCCGGGTTTGCGCAAAACAAAAAAATTCCCCGAAAAACCCCCGGGGATTACACACTGATAAATCAGTGTGTAGTTAGGCAACACTTAAAAATTTTATGGGCCAATATTTTTTTTGAATTTTAAAAACCTTTTTTTAGGATTAATGTTTATAAATTGTATTTAAAAATTTTGGGTTTTTTGTTTGTTATTATAATATCGTAACAAAATGACTAGATTTTATGGTTTAGTCTTGAAACCAAGGGTAACATACCCGGCTTTTTTACTTTGGGGGGAATATTTTTTTTATTTAAAAGGGGTTCTTATGAAGCGTAACGTTAGGTAACCCAATAAATGATATTTTATCAATAATAGAAAAAGAAAATTTCATAGAAAATAGCAGGGAGAAAAGTAAGGAATCTTAACTTTTTTTAGAGGATTTCCACAATGTTTTGATTTCTGTGGTTTTAAAAAAAATAAGGGTTTTCATTTAGGTATTTTTTTTTATTTAAAATTTAGTACATTTTTTAAAGGGTAAAATTATTAATTCCCGGGCAGACCAGGAAAAAATTTTTAAAATAAAACAGGTCCCTTTTAATTTAATGTAAAAAGAAAAATTTTATGTTAAAGTTCTTTTTTGCTTTTTCTATATTTGTTTAACAATAAATTAGTTTTTGGTTTTTTTAAAAAATTTTTTCCCTTTTTTAACCCGAATATTTAAAACATAAATTTAACGGATACTTTACAATGGATACCAGGTCCAAAAAGGGTTTCAAAAATTTTAACCACTGTTATTCTGTCTCATAAAAGTTTGTTATTTTAAAAAAATATATGCTTTAAAAAACGTTATAAAAATTTTTCACTTTTTAATGTACAACCAGAATCTTTGGATTAGATTAAATCATTTACACTATTTGCCCTTTTTATCACAAAATTGGTGAAAAACAAAAAAACTATCATACAATGTTTTAAATTTTTTTTAAAAAACGTGTTTTGTTTATTTACAAAGATTTTTGGTAGAAAAAAACCCCCAAAAAAAATATTGACCATTTAAATAGAAGGCTGTAAAGTGGCGCCATCTTTTTTTTCCATATCATATCAGATGATATAAAATTTTAATATTACACAAATAATTTTAAATATTCTATAGTGGTATCATTTAATAACCAACAATTTTGTGCAAAAATAAAAAAACAGTGAATGTTTGAATTTGATATTTGATGATGTCAACTTTATAGATAGTAACAAAGAATTATGGAAGTCCGACCCTGACCTACTATTCATTGCGAAAACCCCCCGGGGGGGCCAATCCCCCGATTCCCGCTGCCCTGCACGCCGGGAAAAATTTTTTTGTTCTACAGTATTGGGCTTCCTTTTCCCCTTTAAACTTCCTTGGGTATAATCCATAAATAAAGGAAAAAGCTAACACGGTATACGGGGGAGACAAACTATACAAGGATCGGGATCCGTCAATTTTTTCCCCTTTTTTTCAAAGCATCCGCCCGGCTCTGCCCCAGACACCCTGTATAGAAAGTCCCTCATTCTAATACTAATTTTTTAAATGTCTTTGATTTGCTCTATTACATTTAAATTTTTTATTTTATTCATAATAGACTAATAGACAACAGGTAAATCTATGCACCAACCTTTATAAACTCTGAGCTCGAAAAAATTTCCGAAAATACTTAATTTAGCGTTTGTGGTATTAGGTACAGTAACGGTCATTAAATCTTTGAGAAATTTTTTTTTCCATTTAAAAAAAGGGGCTTCCCCCAACCTTCTACTGAATATAAATACCTGTTAAAAAAACCTAATAAAGAAACAGGTGTCCGTTTCAGTGAAAAAAAATTTTTTTTAATCCCCCAAAAATTTAACCCCTTGGGGAAAAAAAAAAGTATTAATTATTCATTATGTTGTGCAGAGGGTTTGGGGAAAAAAAAAAAGGATGTGGCGGAAGAGCTAACACCCAAAGAGTACTTTTTTTTTTTGTTAAAAAATGGCGAAAACACATTTTCAGAGAGAAGACCTGGAAGTAGTCGCCCCAAACTATCAAAAAAAGGGGAACAAGAAATTTTTAAATTAATGTTTTTGAGATACCAACCATTTAAATCTGTAGTTACAGAAAAAATAAAAAAAAAATTTTTTTCCAGCATCGGTTAGAACGGTACCCGAATTGCGCGCCATCCGGCAGCCTTAAGGTATGTTTCCTTCCGCGCGGCCGCCGCATGCGGTAACGCACTTTTTTAAAAGGGCAAAAACTTCCTACCATGTTTTTAAATGTCCCCTTTTTTCCAAGCGGCCTTTTTTTGCCTCCTTTCAACGACTGCGATTGATGCGGGGGGACTGTTGAAGAAGCAGTGTAGCCCAGTCGTGTTCTTGACTGATACTTTGTTTGTGTTTTTTTTGTGTTGAATGTCCGGTTTTTTTTTAATTGTTAAAAATTGAAACTTTTTTTTTTAAACGGGCCCGGGGGTTTTTAAATTTTTTTAAAAACCCCTTTTAAAACCCCAAAAAAAAAGATGTTTCGCACTTATTAAAAAAAAACCCGGTTTTAAAGTTTTCCCAAGATTTTAATAGCTCCAAAAAAAACAAAATTTAAAAAACCCCGGGCAGCTTTTAAAAAAAAAAGTTGATGATGACAGCTCAAAGACGAAACGTCGGTGTAAACTAATAAACTTTTTGTAGAACAAAAAAAGGGGGTTTTTTAAATGAAAAAATTTTTTTTTTTAACGTTTTCCCAAAAAAAGTCATAAAAAAAAAAAAACGAAATTGCAAAAAAATGGGGTTTTTTTAAAAGTAAGTATTCGAAAATTTTAAAGTTCTAAGGTGGGGTTTTTTAAATTTGCATCATATTGCGCAACTTTGCCTTCATTTAACCGATCTCTTTAATTTTCCCCAGACCCCAATGTTTTAAAACTGAATTTGGTACACCCTGTACAGATTTACCTTAATACAATGGCTAATTTTTCCTCGGGGGTTTTTGGTTTAACCCTGTTGTCTGGGTCGGATTTTTTTATCGTCTTTTATTAAGTCAAGAATAAAACTAAATTTTCCTTTACCCCCGTCAAAAAAAATTTTCTAAATTTTACTTCATCCTGTTGCAGATGTCGATTTATTAATGTAGTATAACAACCCTTTTTTCCGCCTTTGCTGAAATTTTTGGTTTTTTGGGGGGTTTTTTTTTGTTTCAGTTTGGGGTAATTGTAAAAAATATTTCGTCATCCTTTTTTTTCTTCTAATAATAAATATATTGCTGGGGTCATCCATCACGATTTTTTCCAAAGATTTTTCCCCCTTTTACTAAAAATTTTTTTCTATCGCGAGTTTGAGCCGCGGCCCCAAGAAACCACTTGATTGAAGGGGGGCCGCATGGTTAAGCTCGTTTCCCCGGGGGGAAAAGAAGGAACTTTTTGTTTTGTTGCTTTTTTGCTCAAAAAGGTTTCCCAAAGTTCCTTAAATTTCCCCAATTGTTCCTTTTTTTTTCGGCAACAACTGTTGCCTGTTTACGATTGTTGCGGGTTTTCCCCGTTTTAGCGGTAAACTTCAAAAAAAATTTGGCAACAACAGGGAACAGACACATATTGTTTTCCGAGTGGAAACAGATACTGCAACTTGTAGTAACTTGTTTTTTAAAAAATTTTTTTACACTACCCTTATTTATATTATTTCCGATGTGTAGATAGTTATTTTTAATGCATTGACTAGGTGCATGCCACCATATTCACTTCTATCACGGGGACTTGGTTTTCCCAATATTTGTGCTTTTTTTTTTTGCCGACAAACTATACATTTTAAACCCAAATTGGGGGGGAATGTATGGGGACCTTGGAAACCATTTTTAGATAGAAAATCGGTTAAATGGGGAAAGTTTTGGACAATTATGTTAGTAAGCTAATCCCGTTCACTACATGGTTTTATCTATTCGGGTTTTTTTAGAAATTTTAAAAAAAACCCGAAACCCCCAAATTTTTAAAAAACGGTAATATTTTTTTATAAGTTAAAATTTTTCAAATCTGTAAAAACTTTTTTAAAAAACAACTTTTTTTGAATATGACCGAGTGGGGCAATTTTTATTTTTTACGTTTTTTTTTGAATCATCATCAATTTATTTTTTCATATGGGCGCCATATTGGTTTTTTTTTGCAGCCAAATAGTGTTTTTTTTCTGATTTCAACAATGTTTTGTATGTTATATTTTTTAGAAGTTTATAACCTCATCTACTTTAAAAACAAATATTTTCTCAGTTGGCCTTGATTCCGGCGAATGCCATCTAGCGTCGTTGGCAGCAGAAGAAAAGTTAATATAGCTGGGCAAACGTTTTTTTACAATTTTTTTTAAAAAGGGAGCTTCCTAAACTAAAATACTTTTGAAAACTGGTTACAAATTTGCTTAAATTTCCCCGGGAAATTTTAAAAAAAACCCCGACCAAAAAAAGTACGTTGAAAAAAAACGACAACGAGATGCTGAAAAAAACCCAAAATTTTAAAGAAAACCCCAAAAGCCAGGGATGTTGGGGAAATACCACATACCTAAGTCAACCACTTATGGGGGAAATTAGGACTTTTTTTAAAAAAATTTTCGTTAATTTTTGTTGAGAGAAATGGACAACTTTTTTAATTTTAAGTGGTTATTTTACGTCTTCTTTTTTTGTGGGGAAACTTAGTTTAGCCTTTTTTTATTGCTTTTGTTTTCACTTGTTTCAATTAACTTTTTACGTGTAGTTTTGTTGTAACACGGTATTAAGGTTATAGCCTATGTTCGGGACCCATTTCTGTAAAATCCCCCCTTTTGCTTATCAATTTTCCCAAAAATTTCTAATATTTTATTGTATAAAAAAAAAAAGACGTTCGCCGGAATCAATGCCAACTGAGAAAATATTTTTTTTTTTAAAAAAAAAAAGGTTATAAACTGTTAAATTTAACATGTTAGACATTGTTGAAATCAGAAAAAAAACCTTTTGGCTGCACAAAATCCAATATGGTGTCCATAAAAAAAAAAAAGTTGATGATGATTCTAAAAACCCGAAACGTAGAAAATAAACACAAGGCAAAAAAAAAAGTTGCTAAATGTTCCCCTTTTTTTGTTCCTCCAGGGGGAAAAGTAGCTTTGTCGCTTTTCGACGGCCGCGGGGAAGGAACCACACCTTCCCCTCTTTAACAAATGCAAATAAAAGCTTTGGGGTTTTTTCTACAATTTTCCTTTGGAAAATCCCGTTTTTTTGGGGAAAAAAATAATTCACCATTTTAAGTGTTTTTGTCGTGCTACAATGGGGTACTTAAAAAGGATACAGGCCTCAAAAGGGAAAAAGATTTGATGTAAAATATACCCAAAAAAGGGGAAAGTAGGAAAATGTTTGGATCTTATTAGTTAAAAATAGGGGGAAAAAAAAATTTAGGGGGCCCCCAAAAAGTAAACTTAAATTTTAGAGGCGTGGAATGAGTTGGGGAAAAAAGGACTACGCCCCAGCTTTGGTCCATTCAATGTCTGGAAGGCTAAACTCTGTCTTAGAAAAAAAAAAGGGCCCCAACAAAATATTAAATTTATTTGGGGAAAGGGGGTTTAGGTTTGGTTTTTAAAAATTTTTTTAAAATTTTTAATTAATTTATTAATTTGTTAGTTTTTATAAAATATACTTTCTTTTTCATTTTGCTTTATTTATAGTAATTAAAAATAAAAAAGGAATTTTTTTCATTTTTAAAAAAAAAAAATTTGGGGCCCCCTTTTTTAAAAAAAAAAAAATAGAAAGTAGCAAAAAATATTTGGTTTGAACTGCGGCTGCCCCTTTTTTTTTTTTTTTAAAGTGCCGCTTTCCCCCCCCGTATCTATAATAATAGACCATATAAAAGCAAAAGCAAAAGATAATAAAAAATTTAAAAACCCTTTTTTTTTTTCTTTTTTGTTTTTTTTTAAAGGGGACCAATTTTCATTTTAAAAATGATCCCCAAAAAAAAAAAAAGCGATTTACAAAACTTGGCAGAAAAGTCAAAAAAAAGACTAACTTTTTTTTTCCCAAAAATGGTCGTCACTGTAGCAGTAAAAGTGTTGGGCACCCCAAAAAAAAATTTTGGGGCCCCCGTAAAAAAAACTTATAGTTTTTTTAAAAAAAACCTTAAAAAAAAAAAAAATATTGGTACTCTTAAATTTACTTATCTAACAAAAATTTTTTCCCAAAAAGTATTCTCACAGTTCTACAGGCCGTTTTCTCTATTTTACTCCGTTTTTTTTGCAATTTGGGTTGAAATATTTAGCGGTACTTCTATAAAACGGACTTCTCGGCCAGTTCCCACGGCGTTGAAAATCTCTTTTTTATTGAATTTGCCTGAAAAAAATCGACCAATTTTCCCCCAATGTAAATATCGGTAATATTTTTTGGGGGTTTGGATTATGGATGATTTTGCGTTATTTCTTATAATTTTTTTTTAACATAAGATTTGCTGGTAAGAGCTTGACTTTTGATTTAGGGGGCTCAAAAAAAAAAAATTTCAATAGTGGTTTTTTTTAAAAAATAGTGCCCTTAAAAAAAAAAAATTTTTTTATAACCATTTTTTAGTTCTGAACAAAAAAGGGGGTACAACAGATTTTTTTTTTTTGTCTCAAACACTTTTCCACAAACAAGTTTCTTGGCGATCTCATCAGATTGTTGCTCCCGACCAGAGATGTGGGTAATTCAATGAAAAAAATTGAAAATCTTATTTAATTACTTTCAGTATTTTTTTTTAAAAAGTTCTTGGCGCTTTTTTGGATCTTAATTTTTTTTTTTTCCATACTCATTTTCGAGAAGGTGCGTTCGCGTGAAATTTTTTTTAAAACAAACCCCCATCAAAAAATAATTTTCATATTTTAAATACAGAAATTTTTTTTTTTAGACTTGGGGGGGGGCCCAAAGGGAAATCATGGCAACCCACTGTGCCCACGCCTATGCTCTTAGCTTTCAAATGATGTGCATAAAAAAACTTTTTTAAAAGATGATAAATTTTTTGGTTTGCGTTTTTATAAAAAAAGCAAGAAAGATGAAAAAGGGAAAATTTTTCCCCGGGATCATTAAACACTTTTTAAAAACCTCATTGGGAAAAAAAAAAAAGGTTAATAACAAACCTTTTTTGCCCCAAAAAAAATCAAAAAAAATTTAAAGAGATACTTTCAAAATATTGTAAAAAAATTTGAGCGTTTTTTTTTTAAAATTCTAAAAAAAACAGAATGGACCCAAACTCATATGCAATGGTACCTTCATTGCATATTTCCCCATTGATGAACTTTAAGTGTTTAAAAAAAAGTACCGGGTGTTCCACTAAGAGAGGTAGTCGGCTATATCTCAGAAACTACTAATGGAAAAAATATGGGGGAAAAAATTTTTTTTGATAAAAGTGACCAAGAGAAATTGCTGGAAATTTTTTTCAAGTTTTTGGGGGGTGGCCGCTAGGGGGCGTAAGGGTAACAACAAAACATAAAAATATACATTTCTCAAAAAATATCAAATAAAGAAAAATTTTGTAGTACTGTTTTATTCTTTAATGTTTTCTAAACAAAGAAGCTTCAGGTGTAATTTTTTTCACTTCTAAATTAAAGTGGGGGGGGAAAAAGGGTTTAAAATTTTAATTTTTTAAAAAAATGCTAATAACGTGGTCTGTTTAGAAGTGCTTTTTAAAAACATTTTTTTCCCCGGTGTATAAACTATTGCTACACTCATCTCACAAACGCCGCTAAAGGGGGTCAAGGTAAAAAAAAAAATTTTTTTTTCAAATTTTTTTTTAAAATTTTTTAAATGATATATATCCTTTTAAAATTTAGATTAAAAAAAAAAAACCCCAAAAAAACGGCGAAAACCGCAATTTAATATCTTTTTTTTAAACCGAATATATTAGAAAAAAAATAAATACGACATAGAGACGTAACGCATTTAACACACAATTTTTTTTCCTAGCCCCCATTTCTTTGGGAAAAAAATTAAAATTTTTTAAAAATTTTTTTCAAATCTAATGACATACCGCAGGGTTTTTTTCAAATTTTTTTTAAACCCCTTTAACGATATTAGACAATTAGATAATTACCAACCTAAAAAATGTAATAATCCATTGAGCGTGGTCCTTATCGTTAGTTTTTTAAAACAAAAAGGGGGGGTGAAATGTTAAAAAAATTTTTCAATTTTTTTTTCAAAATATTATTTTTAGTGTTGTGCTATTGCGTTCTTTAAAAATATTATTTTTAGTGTTGTGCTAATGTGTTCTTTAAAAATGCCTTTTTTCTTTTTTGGGTTAAACTCTCATAAACAAAAAAAATTTATGACATTTTCTCCAGTTCTACGGCGTCTGTGGTGTTTAAAAGGGGGGGAAAAACACTTTCCGTGGCACAAAAGCGATTTGCTAAACAAGTGAACATTCTACTGCCGCGGGGGCCCCCCCGGCCTTCTAAGGATATCTCAAAACATACAGCCTGGCGCTATTGTCGCATTTTTTTTAAAACTCAAAAAAAACAATAATATCAACTGCTTCTTCAAGCAATAAAAACATCTTTTTAAAAAAAAATAGCACAATACTAAAAATTATATTTTTTTTAAAAAAAATTGTTGGATTTTTTACATTTTTGCATCCTTTTTTTTTTAAAGCTAACCCCTTTTTAAAAGGGGGACGCTCGATGGATTATTACAGTTATAGGTTGGTAATTATCTAATGTTGTATAATATCGTTAAATGGGGGGTTTAAAAATTTTTTTGTATGTCATTAAATTTTTTTAAAAAAGTATTTTATTTAATTTTTACCTAAAAAAAAAAGGGCCCAGTAGAAAAAAAACGTGTCCTTAAATGCGTTAAAAACTCTATTTGTATTTATATTTTTTTTAAAAATATTCGGTTTGAAAAGAATTTTTTAAAATTTCGGTTTTCGCCGTTTTGTTAGGTTTTTTTTTTTTATCTAAATGTGTAAAAAGGGATATATCATTGTATTTAAATTTTTCAAAAATTGTTTTTAAAAAAGGGTTTGTTTTTTTTTGACGCCCTCTAGCGGCGTTTTTTTAGATGGTGTAGCAATGGGGTTTTTTCCGAAAATAATGCTTAAAAAAAGCTCTTCTAAACGAGACTAAGTTCACTAAATTCGGTTAAAACAACCGGAGTTATTAGCACTTTTTTAAATTAAACTTTAACCTTCCTCACCACTTTAATTTAGAAATGAAAAAATTTCACCTGAAGCTTCTTTTTTTGGGGAAAAAAATTTAAGATAAAAATAGTATTATTTATTGATACACTTTATTTTATATTTTTTTAGAAATGTATATTTTTATGTTTTGTTGTTACCCTTTTCGCCCCCCGGGGGGCCCTCCCCAAACTTTTAAAATAATTTCCCCGCAATTTCTCTTGGGCGCTTTTTTTCAAAAATTTTTTCCCCCAAAGTTTTTATTAGTAGTTTTTGGGGGATATAACTGACTATCTCTCTTTGGAACACCCGGTACATTATTGCCCCAGTAATGGAACAATTCGTCCGCCCCTTTATAAGCAGGGGGTGTCAGTAAAATAGCAACATTGTCCACCCCCCAACATTTGGCAACAGAAGATCTCGGGGGGGCGGGAAAAAAAAAAGAAATTTTATATTTTAAAATTTTTAAAAAAAAAATGTCCTTTTCTAAGATTAGTTTTTTTAAAAATATTTATGTAGGTCCAAAAAAAGTATATATTTTCAGGTTTTGTGTATACAAACAACCATTATTTCTTATTTTCTAAAAGTAAAAAAAATTCCGGCCATTGCGTATGCGCACTAGTATTATTTTTATTTTTTTTGTTTGGACATGCTTGCCGATTAAAACGTGATTTAAAAAACCCCCAAAATTTTTATATATTTTGTCTAAATTTAAGTAAGTATTATAATATATAATTAGATCTAAAGATCTAAACACTTTTTTGACGATAAAATTGATAAATGTTGATGGATAAACTTTTCTAAACCACATTTAAATTTTTTAAAAGGGGGGAAAATTCCAGGGGGAAAAAAATTTAAACTGTTTTTTGCAAAAGGGTTTTTTTTAAAAAAAGGAAAATTAAATTTTTTTTTACCTTTATCTAAAAAAAAAGGCTTTATCTTTTTTGTATTTGCTAATATAATGGTAAGTTTTTTTAATGCTCCCCCCAAATTTTTGAGATACTCCCAGACTGCATGTTTTTTTTGTTTGCAAATTATAATATAATATGGTTTTTAAAAGTGCTTTTTGGAATGGTTTAACAGTAAGTGGTGGTGAAATGTTAGTAGATAGCATAAAAAAAGTATTAAAAAAAAGTCTTAAGGTCATTTTATTTTTGCAAATTTTTAAAAAAAATTTTTAAAAAAGTTAACAAATTATCCAACTAATATTCAAATTTTTAACTTCTTATTGCCTTAAGTGTTTATAATAATGAAGAGAAAAGCCTTTTTTTTTTGTTTTTTTTTCATTATTTAAAAAGGTGAGGTGGGATTAATTATATACTTTTTAATGGAAACCCTGTATCTGACTGAAAAAAATTTTTAAACCCCAAAGAGTTGTTTGCAAATTATTCAAAATATATTGGGGGGCACCTATTTAACCTTTTTTTAGTAAAACCCCTATTAAAAGTTAGATTTTTGTAGCTGAACACAGGGTGTTTCAGAAATTTGTTGTTTTTTTATAGGAAACTTAAATACATCACAGTGTGACGTAATTTCATCCATACGGGTGCATAATATATAATTTTGCAGTATTTTTGGAATTGTAATAAAATGTATTCGTAACTATTTATTTTTTTGCGAAATTTTTTTTTTTTTTTCTATTTATTTACAAAATTTACCTACATTAGATCATGAGTAGTTTAAAATTTTGAGAAAATTATTTTTTTTTTTTCAGTTATCCTCTGGTAAAATCATTAATGAAATGTATCAAATACTAACGTTGCATTTTTTTTTTTTTGCAG
>JAHBCN010020675.1:0-14889 GCA_019359885.1 Listronotus oregonensis
CGGCGTAACGTTTTCGGTTATAGAAGCAAACACATCCGTACCTGTGTCTAGTTCCAGCCTAGTTTTGGGCGGAGAAAACTCGTACACCTTATTTTTTGCGTATCCCCATAGGTAAAAATCAGGGGTGGATGTCCGTGATCTAGCTGGCCAAGCAATTGGCCCATTATTAGAGATTATGATGTCATTAAAGGTATTTCTAAGGACCTCCATCACCTCCCTGGTACTGTGCGCTGGACATCCGTTTTGCTGGAACCACAAATTATTCATTTCATTTGGCTGAACTGTATTTCTAATGGCCGGGCCGGTAAAATCTGTTCTTGCAGGAGTAACAAATACCTATCTCCATTTAGAGTTTCTTCAAAAATAAATGGTCCAATTAAAGGGTTGTCTAAAACAAAAAAATAAATGTTTTATCTAATTGTGAGACGTAAATTAAAGGTGCATTTTAAATTACCTATGATGCCAGCACACCAAACATTAAAGCCAAACCTTGTTTGTGGCCGTCTTTCTTCTTAATTATGTGGATTTTTGTATCCCAGCAGTGATAATTGTGCCTTTTTAAAAATTCCACAATTTGTAAACCGGGGTTTCGTCTGTCCAGAGAACATTGGTTTGGAAATTGGGTATCTGTTGACATTTAGTAATAAACCATTGACTAAAGGTGATTCGTCTATTAAAATTATTCCCCTGAAGACCCTGGACAATATGTGGTTTGTATGGATGAAACCGGTGTTTTTTTAAAGACCGATGCACAAATGACTTAAAAATTGTTGTCTGTTCTTCCACTTTTCCCAACCGATGTTGTGGGATTATTTCTCCCTTTTTTCCATTATAATCGCCTCTTTGCTTCATTCTTTTTTGTATAAGCTTTGGGATTCGGTTTCACAGAAGATTCATAGGCTAACAAGTTCGTAACTAAGAATCTAAAATGTCTTTGGTTAGGTTGTTGCCGCTCCGGAAATTGTTCTTCGTATGCAAGTGCTGCAGCTTCTGTATTTCTGTTAGATTTAAAATAAATTTCTAGCATATCCACCTTTTCATCATTGGAAAAATTAAGAACCATTATTGTAAATACTTAAAATAATCAAAACTTGAATTTTAGTTACAGGCGTTTCTAAACGAGAAATAAGATGCACGATAATTTTGACATTTACATTATTTAAATTATAAGATGCGTATCATTTGTTTTTTATGAAACGGGGCGGCCATAACGCAGTAGTAATAGTCTAAGCCTACTATCAAATAAACAAAAATTATCGTTTTTAGAGCTTAAGCAATCTGAAAACCTGGACTTGTGATACATCAATGAAAAGTTCTTCAAGAGCTCTTTTTAAAAATGTAAAAATCCAATATGGCGTCCGTATGAAAATCCAAAGTTTGGGTAAATATTTCAAAAACAATTAAATTTAGAAAAATATTTTTACTTAAATTAAATTCTTCTTATGAAAGTGGTCTAACAATGTAGTAATCTTAAAACCGTAAAATTGGTAGTTTGCGAGCTATAGGCAAAAGTTAAAAATGCACCATTTTGGTTTTTCTTAAATATCTTAAAAACCATAAAAAAAATTAAATCTGAAAGCAGATTTAATTTTGCAATTAAATTGTCTAAAACTTTCCTAATTTAACCAACACTGTAGCTCTAATGGTTCTCGAGTTACCAATACATGTAGGCCCAATTTGGGACACACTGTATAGCATAGGTAAAAAATTAGATTATTTGTTTTTGGGTTGGCCTGGGCCTCCTCTGCCCCCCTCCAAGCTTACGGTACTGCTACACTCAAGAAATAAGGTATATATCGGTCTGGCTAAATATATTTTTTAATCTAATCTTCAATTAAACATCCTTATACTATTTATAATTCTAATTAAACATTTAAATTTTTTATCATTGTGCGTCAAAATCGTGGTCTTGAGAGCCAGGTAACTTGAGATACCCTTGGCGTCGTTACTAATTGCTTTAAAAATTTGTTTGATCCGATAAACAGTAACAGGGCTAAATCAAAAACTCTGGCAAAGGTTGCTCTGTCAGTGGGTATAAGTTACCATTTTCTCTTTATAGTCAAATAAGGTGTAATTAACAGTGTTTAATCGGCATACATATGTATATGTTTGTGTCGTAGCTCTTAACAAATGTATATCAAAGCATCTGATATGCAAATGACTTTAAATAAATTTAAGCCAAAGCTAATATTTTGAAAAATTAAAAGTGACTAGTGCAAACTGTTTCTTATTCTGTTAACTGCTCAACCCTTCGGCTAGAGGTTTAGGTAAGAAGTCTCAGTGTTTCTCAGTAATGGTAAAAATATATCATTAGACACTGTTAACGCACGATAATTATAATTATTACTTTTCTGTACATTCTTACCACTAAACCGTGCTTGCATAAAAATTAGCCACGTTTTTGGTATTTGACCTTTGTTTAAAAACTGCTTGATTAAAGTTTTATATCACATAAATACCCACAAGCTATAGATTTTATTGTTATTATTTCTTTCCGAAGTTGTTTTACCAAAGTATAAATAAAAACAAGTAACATAACTTCCGTCAAATTTCGCCGTTTTAACGCAATCGGCCCAGGGACCTTGAAGCGAGAATTTCTAGCCTCGTCCATAGGCGTACGCTAAATTTTATAGTTGAAAGTTTGAATAATTATAAAATAGTTGGGAAAAAATTTTTTTAATGAAGTGACTGAATTTATGTGTTAGTTAGCAATAGGTTTAGTTTATATTAATGATAAAAAGAGATGTTTTGTTTATTAAGGCTCCATTAAATCATAAATAAAATAAAAGTGAAATTAAAATAATACTTATACAGATATTTAAATGTTCTGTTTAATTAAATATTTTTTCCACGACGTTTAAAAACATGTTTATTATTCACTATTTTTGAAAAGATGATAACACCTATTACTTTACCGGTAAGTAATAGTTCATTACTCGCGGGTCATTACTCATGGGTTTAATTATTCAAGTGATGCATGCCTAGTGACATATGTGACAATAATAATTTATATTGTTTAAGAAAATGAAAAACAGACAGACGTTTTCCCACGATTTTATGAGACATCAGTCTATTATTGCGAAATTTATGAATTTTTTGTAGTTTAATGATTGAAAAATTTTTTAAAAAGGACGGCCAGGTATTTTTGGCAAATTATAATATAAATTATTGGTAATAAAGGAAAAATTACAATGTGACAATAATTTATATTTGCCAAAAATACCTGGCCGTCCTTTTTTTAAAAAATTTTTTCAATCATTAAACTACAAAAAATTCATAAATTCCCAATAATAGACGTGTCTCATAAAATCGTGAAAACGTCTGTTTTTTTATTTTCTTAAACAAAAAATTATTTTTCTTTTAACAAATTCGGCTAATTCTAAGTTTACCAATTTAAAGGGGCATAAAAATAAAAAAATATATATATATATATATATATATATATATATATATATATATATATATATATATATATATATATATATATATATAAGTATGTCCACGGAAAAGGTGTTAAAAAAAAAACTTTCATTTTTTGATTTTATCAAAAAGCACTCTTGATAAAAAATTTTGCTACTTCTAAAAGTAAGATTGGGATGGAAACATTTAACATATTTTATACGCGGTGTTCAGAAAATTGAAAAAACTTAAAATGGTACAAGAGTAAAGTGCATTTTTTTAAAGAAGATATGGAAATAAGTTACAGGAAAAGTTGTTCAAAATTAAAAGATAGTCTCTAAACTCTCTAATACCAATATTTGAAAAAATCGGCCTATTTTTATTTTTTTTGTGATTAAATTTATTTTAATATCGATTTAAATTTTTAATATCAATTTATTATCAATTTTTTTGATGTTAAGTAAGCATTTAAAGCTGACGATCCTGCGGCTAATAAATTATAAAAGCAAAGTATTAATAAAGCTTGTCACTATCAACGCCTACTAGTAAAAAAATTTTGGGAATTAGTTAATTGATAATAAAATTTTAATCACAAATAAATAAAAGTGGGCCGATTTTTTCGAAAATTGGTATTAGAGACTACCTTTTACGTTTGAACAACTATTTCTAGTAACTTATTTCCATATCTTTGCAAATAAATGCACTTTACTCTTATACCATTTTAAGTTTTTTCAATTTTCTGAACACCGCGTATAAAATATGTTAAATGTTTCTATCCCAATCTTACTCTAAGAAGCAGCAAACATTTTTATTACAAATAACTTTTTTCGATAAGATTAAAAATAAAAAAGTTTTTCCTATTCAACACCTTTTCCGGGACACACCAGAGTCCACGGAAAAGGTGTTGAATAGTAAAACTTTTTTTATTTTTTATTTTATCAAAAAATATTTAAAAAATTTTTGTTTTTCTTAGAGTAAGATTGGGATAAAACATTTAAAAAATTTTATAGCGGTATTAGAAAATTGAAAAAACTTTAAATTTCAAGAAAATGCATTTATTTAGAAATGGAAATAAGTTTCTAGAAAAGTTGTTCAAAAAGTAAAAAGAGTTCCAATATCATTTTTCAAAAAAATCGGCCTACTTTTTTAATTTGTGATAAAAATTATTTTAAAATTATCTAATTCCAAATTAACAACTTTTATTGTACTAGTAGGAGTTATAGTGACAATTATTGACATTTCCTTTTATAATTTATTAGCCGAAAACTCAGCTTACTTAAAAAAAAATTTGATAAAATTAATATTAAACATTGAAATTTAAAAATTAATTTAACCAAAATAAATTAAAGTAGGCCGATTTTTTGAAAATTGGTATTAGAGACTCCCTTTTTTAATTTTGAACAACTTTTCCTGTAACTTATTTATATCTTCACAAATAAATCACTTTACTTTGTCCCCTTTTAATTTTTTCAATTTTCTGAACACCCGTATAAAATATGTCAAATTTTCTATTCCAATCTTACTCTAAGAATAGAAAAATTTTTTATCAAATAGTTATTTTGATAAAATTAAAAATAAAAAAGTTTTTCTCTTCAAACCTTTTCCGTGGACCTGTAGATATATTATTGGCGCCATCTATTGGTAATGGCAAAATATATATCATATTCGTGTTCCTCATCCCAAATAATAAGAAAACACTAAATTTTATTAATTTGTCCAATGGATTCCAAAATATTTCAATAAATGTTTGGTTAAAAATTAGTTTTATATATATATATATATATATATATATATATATATATATATATATATATATATATATATATATATATATATATATATATATATTCTAACTTAATTGAAAATTATGACTAATTACCTTAAATAATATATATTCATAATTATACATTATTACCTTCTTGATACAGACAAAAAAAAAGCAATAAAAGAGCCAATCAAAATATTCAAATCCCTGTAGGCGGAACCTTCTTTTTACTCGCACTATCTCGAGTATGTTAATAGACTATAAACGCTATCGCTTCGACCTTCTTATTTATTTTTTTTTATCTATGGCTTGCAGGCTTCTATACTGGATTTCAGGGTACATTTCAGGGTACCGATCGACTCGAAGTCACTGAGAGAGTCAGGCAGCAACCGGAAGATTTACATTACTTTTTTGGTCTTACTATCAATATCATAGTTTATTAAATGTATGTTACAAACATGTGAGTTACTTTATCTGGTGGTATTCTTAAATGCTAATGACATATCTCACTTTTATTGTAAAAAAATCTTGTTTTTTTCTTGTTCTAATAATTATAGTAACCTGCACCGTTGAAATTTTAAATCATACATTTGTTTTTTGATAATTTACCACAGATTGAAGATTTTGGGTTTTTATTAATTTCTTCATTTTTTTTTTATTTTTTGGGGCAGTCCACGAAGGCTGATGCCTAAGTCTAACGTACCGTGGGTGTCATGCACTTGAGGTGGACGTAGATGGTAAAGCCATATTTATGTTTCTCTGATAGTACTTTTCGACGCCTTATTTTTTCTTTTCCGATCTAACTTGCCATTCAACTTCAATGACATGAACAACCTTGCATAGTGAAGTCTGAATTATTTTTAAAGTTTTCACTCATCGGATTTACTCGAAACTTCTTCAATATTAATAATTGGTTTTAAAGAACAGGACCTTGTAATAACAAATCATACTTCCTTTGGTTATAATTGGTTCAACGGCTATATTTCATTGCTAATATCATCTATACAGGGTGTTTCTCCGCCGAGCGGGACATAGGGAATCCCATGTAAATTTTGAAGTAGTCAAATATTGGCTCCCTAATTATTTTAGAAAAAAATGCTATTAGGATTAATTGAAGAGCACAATAAGTTCCACCCCAAATGAAAATTTTAGCATTTTTCAACCAACCAGTAAAGAGTAAACTGCTTAAATACTTCTGCAACAAGTATCTCATTATGCACCCTGTACTCTAGAAATCAATAATAAAAACACCATATCGATTTATTAGTGACAATTTAGATCATTAATTTATAATGTCATTGCCAAAACTGAACAATTTTATACGGGAATTTCAAAAGAATTCTCGCATTTCATTTAGTTTACAGCTAATTTCAACACATGCACTCAAAGTTACTCAAGACAATAAAACAAATTTGTCTACATTTAGAAATCAATTTATTACGAAAATATCAGGATTTAATCAAATGCTCAAATATTCCTCCATTAGCTGCCAGACAATAACTCAAACGATTATAAAACTCATTTCTTACGTTGTCTAGTTGGTACATCGATATTCTGGCACATTCAGCGGAAATAACATTCCTTAGCTGGTCTAAATTTTCATATTTTTATTGGTATAAAGCTTAGTTTTTAAATGTCCCCATAGAAAAAAATCGTTTGGCAAAAGATCCGGAGACCTGGCTGGCCAAGATATTTCGTGGTTCGGGCCTATGATGTCGTTATTAAATGCGTTGCTTCAAGTATTCGCGCACAGCTCTGGTACTGTGTGCTGGACAGCCATCCATTTGATACCAAATCTCTTGATTTTCACGAGCAAGGTTGTTCAAAGCAGGCAAAATTTGTTCCTCAAAAAGTTCCAGAAAGTACTCCGCATTCAAATTTCGGTCAAGGAAAAACGCCCGCCAAAAACATTAATTTTTTTGTGGATATTGAGTCCTTGTCTCAACAAATCGATTTTGGTTTCGTTACTCAGTACCGGCAATTTTGAATGTTGGGTTAGTTGTTCAATGTAAAAGGTGCATTCGTCAGTAAAGCAAATATTTTGAAAAAACCTCTGTCAGTGTTTGTCCTCTCCATCATCCTCAAAGCAAAATTCCTGTCGCGTATTTCGTCTGCGTCTCTTAATTCTTGGTGTCTTTCGTACTTGTAAGCGTGGTATTTACATCTTTTTAAAATTTGACATATTGTGGTTTGGTCTTGTCCAGTAATGTCCTCCAGTTGTCTCGTGCTAATGTTTCCTTCGGCCTCCTCTACACAAAGTATCGCGTTTAAATCCCTATCGTTTTGTACAATTTGTCTCTGATTTTCACGTCGATTTTCTTCACATTTGCAATCATTCATTACTGTGCCTGTAGTTTTGAAATTTTTTTATCGTCCGTTCTATTGTCGATTTACTTGGTATTGGCTATTGGGAAAATAGGCTGCAAACATGTCCACTACTCTTCGATAACTATTTCCCTGATAAAACCATTTTATAATAGTGATTTTTCTTGCTTTGAGTAGTTCATTATTTAAAAATGATGTGACATTGATCTGCCAACTTGAGAGTAAGAGGTTAAATATTTTTCTGATATTTTATTATAAACTTCTAATAATACAGGGCGCGTAAAAAGATAGGAGATTCTTAACTTATTTTAGCATTTATCTCTTAGCTGGCGGACTGAGAAGAGCTGAAAGTTGTACACTGGGTAAAACTTATCGTGCTCTTTAAAAAATCCTAATAATATTTTCTTCTAAAATAATTAGGGGAGCCAATATTGGACCACTTTAAAATTTACATGGGATTCCCTATGTCCCGCTCGACGGAGCAACACCCGGTAGATAGTCAATATAAAAACAGAAATTTCGCTGTAACTTCTTTTTTAACCGAAAAAAGTATATGTATTTACCTTTTAAGTTTACGATCGTTAGCCGTCTTTGTAGGATTATCATAATGCCACATTTATGAAATGTTTTTGGTTAGGTGAGAAGACACTAATGCACAATCTCGGATAAATCATTCGTTTTTTGAGTCACCAAATGCCTCTTTCAGCGGTCCAAAAAGATGGATCACGTGGTAATAAATCCAGACTGTAAGGTTGATGTAAAAGAACTTCCCAATGCATTTCTTTGAGTTGTTGTCAATTGGGCAGTATGAGTTCGGACGTTATCGTGCAGCATAATGACTCTCCGGAATAAACTGTTTCTCCATTTAGAACCAAATGTAGAATTTAGTTTAAAAATACATTACTTTTATATTGGTATTTTTTAAGAAGCTCAAAAGACACGTCACTGTTTCTGTTCAATAATATAAACAATAATCTGGGTACCCATCTTGCGCAAACTTTTAAGTAATGCAGATGGAAAAGGATAATTTCCTCGACGCTATCAGTACTAATTTTTATATTTGTGTCATTTTAGGGACAACATTTTTCTAGTGGCAATAATTAGGTCATTTATCAGGTCAACGTTGGTTTGTATTGACAAAGTTTTAGACATCCCATTGGTTATGTACAGGGTCTTTGATTATATTTACGCTGCTTCTGGGGCCTTTATTTTTAAAGACAGAAAAAAATGTTTTATATAAAAATTGTAGGATTTTTTCCATATTATCTTTTGAAATTATCAGTAAAAAAATATCGCAATAAAAAAATGGAAAAATATAGGCAACTCCAACTTTTTTAAATGAAACACCCTGTATATTATGCACTACAACGAAAGATCTTTTTTTCTGATTTCAAATATATATACATTGATAATATTTGGATAAACAATTTTTGAGATATTTTAGGTTAAATTATTAATAAATTACAAAAAAAAATCATTTTAGTATCAAGAAAGCCATGGAAACAATAGAATTTTTATGTTGCTGAATTTAGTGAGGGTTTTCTCTGGACCCATAATGTTTATTTTTGTGATTAAACATTCCTGCTAAATTAAAGGAAGACTTGTCGGTGAATAGAATTTTATTTAAAAACTTTGGATCCTGCTGCATTAACCTAGCTATTTTCAATGCATACTTAGGTCGGTCCTGCATGTTTTGTTCAGGAAGGTTCTGAACGGACATAAATTTATAAGAATAAAATTTGTTAAATTTTAAGGTTTAATAAATTTTATAATCTGTTTTATTAAGTTCAGATGCCGCATCCGAGATTGATATTTCAGGATTTTCTAAAATTATTAAAAGTAGTTAATGCTAGTTCAATAGAAAAAGTATAATAATTATCCTGAAAAAACGAGGATATTCAAAACTTTGTTTTCATTTCCTGCTGCAGTCCTTTTCTTCATTTTAAAACTATTTCTTTCAATAAACTTTCTTACTATGTATTTAATAGTATCTATAGATGGTACCCGTTGTTAAGGATATAATAAGTAATATTCCCGTTGCACTATCGTCACATTATTATTGTTACCATAAAAAGACGCATAATAGAGATTTTTTTGTTCTTCTGAATAGCCCATCGACAAAAAAGCAATACAAACTACTTTTAATAGTTAAAATGATAAATTTTAACTTTTTACAATATCAATACGTCAAATTTATTAAAACAATTTTATTGTTTTCATAGCTTTTTTGATACTAATATGATTTTTTTTTCAATTTTTATTTATATTTTAGGCTTAAATATCTCAAAAACGGTTCATCCAAATATCATCAATGTATATATATTTGAAATCAGAAAAAAAAGATCTTTTATTGTAGCACATAATATACAGGGTGTTCCATTTAAAAAGTTGAAGTTACCTATATTTTCCATTTTTTTATTGCGATTTTTTTACTGATAATTTCAAAAGATAATACGGAAAAAAACCTACAACTTTTATATAAAACATTTTTTTCTCTCTTTAAAAATAAAGGCTCCAGAAGCCACGTAAATATAATCAAAGACCCTGTACTTATGTGCTAAGACGAAATTGCAGCTGGGACCATTTTTTATAGTTTGTTAGAATAAAATTTTACGTGATATTTACACCTCTTTCGTATTTGTAAATAGGGATCGGTATACAAGTTCTTTGTCACTGATTACTCAGTTTTTAGCTGAGACTACTTTTACGGATGGCCATAATTTTCCAAGTGTAAGTTTTTTAAATTTTATTAAACATCACACATTGCCATATTTACATTACAAATACTTTTTTTTAATTCTTATCTTAGACCAACCATGAAATAGTATCTGTTTTCTAAATAATTAACCCTAACATTACCATTTTAAATAGACTATAATTACAATAAATTATTTTTGATGACATAATTGTAGATACATACCTATGTATTGGTTTGTTGCGATATTGCAATATTGGAAAGTGTACTTATTTAAGTTTCTATTTACAGCATAAATGCTTTAACAAATAACTGTTATTTTAACGATTTTACGTATTTCTCGCGCTGTGCAAAGTGCGTACTACATAAGTTTACTTGATTACAGATTTTTTTTATGTACTTTAAATTAAAAAATAAAATAAAAAAGATAAAATAAAATAATCAAACTTATGCACTAACTGAGGCAAGCTATCAACATCACCTGAAACCTATGGCCTTGATTTCTTATAACATGTAGATTTATCACATATATTAAAATAGTAATAGTATTTATCTAAATATGTAGAAAGTGTCCTAAGCATAAAAATTTGTTTTGACAATCATAGCACGTTTCCGGTATGATTTTTAAATTGTCACTGTCATAAGTGTTAAAACGTAAAATTACCAGTACATGTCATCTGTCACAAAATATCAGATAAAATGACAGTTGTCAAAGTAACACCTGCCAAAAATGAAATTTATCAAAAATGACGTATGTCAAAATTACTCCGGTAAAAATGACATTTGTCAAAAATGAGATCTAAAAAATAAGACTTGTTGAAAATAACATTTGTTTTTCTATCATGGGTTTGTTTTTATATGTAAGCTTTTAAAAATTTTCGTACCTTAACCACACCAAATTGGTTTATATCGGTTATTGGGTTTTTATTGTCAATTTGTTCATATTTAACCCCTTAAGAATGTTATTTAGTATAGTCTGTCTCAAAGTATACCGTGTTAGCTTTTGCCTTCATTTATGGATTATACCTGCCGACAACAATAAAACTGCGGATCGGTAGGTATTAAAGGAAGGGACTAGGACGGACTCTAATAAAGTACAATTTGTTGGTTTTTAGGTAGGTTTATCTTAAAATTACAATAAGAAATTAAATTATAAGTTTAATAAATATATAACTATATATCTATACATAATTGATTTTTTCTAAATTCTAGAGCTAATTCTGTTTCACTATCATAGTCCTCATCGAGATTAATTACAATAGATTTTGTTGTTTTGGATAAATGTAGAGTCCTAAATTTTTATAATGTGCTGTAGTGAATTTTCAGCTTTCAACTGGTATGTTAGTAATTACATTTTTATCAAATTTATAACACTGAGACTTAAGTAGGTGTAACATTTTCTGCTTTGATTTTTGATTTTACTTGGTTCCACAAATGCTCTATGGGGTTAAACATACAGTGATACGGAGGAAGCCGTAAGACAGTATGCCCAGCCTGTTCTGACAAATTATCACAACATAATGTTTTTCAATGGCATATGAATTTAGGAGTTCCAAAAGTTGCGTTTTTTTGTAACTGAATTCAAAATAAATATCATTTTATAATAAATATTCCTGGATTTCAGTTTTGAACTTGATGAAGCTGGTGCTTTGTGTAGCAGACGTCTGTGGTAGCTTGCGTTATCCATGACAATAACACTGTTGTTTGGAATATTTTTAAAAGATAATTTTAAAGACCAGTTTTCAAAAAGTTCTGCACTTGTACCCTTTGATGAAAAAAACGCAGCAAAGCAAGCGTTTGGGACAAATCCGTCTTCTGAACCAGCGTGTATTATGGTAATGCGTTTTCTTTTATTTAAATGGTGCTTTCGTCTGACATTTTTTTCCATCCTTTGGATACTGTGTCGTGTATCGAACCATGTTTCATCAAGGTAAATTATGGATCTGTTTTATAACCTATATCTTTTAATTTCTTGAAGGTAATTAATTCTTCAAGTGCGTAATCTATGCGATTCCATTACTACTTGTCTTTTGTCTATTTTGCGGTATTTAAATCCCATTTTACAAACAACTGTATGGAGGGTGGCACGGCTAATATTTATATTGGTTTCGTCTTCGTCTAGCTTCTTTTTCAGTTTATCCAAGGTAGGAATAACCCCGCTTTGATAAAGACAGTATATTTTCCTTCTTATTAGGTCCGAATCACTATTGTCTATACGGTGAGATTGAAAATCACTACGTTTTTTCTTTTGTTTAATTCTTCACTAATAATAATATCCCTTATCGATGATATTGGAGTTTTTGTAAGTAAAGCTTTTTGTTTAATTAGACCTCTACTGATTAAAGTTTCATACACATTTTTCACAACCTGTTTTGCATCTAATGACAAATGATTTCGACGCGATATAGTTATATTCTGTAAAACAACTTTTCGAAACGCACAGTAAAAACGGTTATTCAACACTGCCACTAAAATATTAGCCAAAATATTTATATGCCTAATGGTTAATACTCAAGAAATACCTGGTCCACCCCTGCCCTTATGAACAAATGGGTTTACCCAATAACAATAGGTAATAAAATTAAAGGTTTATTGGGGTATGGTCCGTCAAAAGCCATAACGATATACTTTGGACAGTCTATACTTACGTAACTCACACAATTTGTAGAAATGTGATCCTGTCCAAACCAAAAAATATCCCATATTTGGTTTTATGCGGTTATTCTTTTTTAGTAAGTTTTTTTACATCTGACATCCTGACATCAGAACCCGTTTTAAAGAATGCTCATGATTACACAATTCGTTAGAATTAAGATCATTTCCTAATTAATTAATATACCAAATTTGTTTAGACTCGGTTACCGCGTTTTTAATCTATTTTTATTTAAACTTCATTTACATTCGCCCCTGACTAACAAAGTCGATAAGAATTGGGAACAAGCCAAAAAATATACCTTTGCCCAAATTCGATTTTTTCATTTTTTATTGTGTGTTTTTCTTTATATATACCGGGTGTTTCAAATTCGACTCTCACCATTGGGATCTCGGAAACTATAGGAGATACCAAGATGGTTAAATTGGGGCAAAGTTGGGCATTTATGTGACCAACAGTATACCGTTTAGAAAGTTTGAAAATTCCGAGTAATTCCGGAGATATCCGGAAAAAAACGAAATTTTAGAAAATCGTTTTATTTTTTTCCTGGGTTTCTTTTTCAACGAATTCCAAAATAAATAATACATTTGCTTTGTCACTTTTCCGCTTTATCGAATGGTGTTCATAGACGTTTCGTTTTTGCGTAACCATCATCAACTTTTTTCTTATGGACGCCATATGGCAATTCCATAAATTTAAATGGCCCTTTTATCACATTTTCAACGATATATCATAAGTTACCCTTGTTGCCTGGAAAATCCGAAAAATTAACTAGAATATTTTTATAACGTAGTTAGCTTTGATTTCTCAAATCGGTGACGTGTAAATGACATTCTGTGTTTACTGTCACTTGTGGTGTCGTTAAAAATGGTATTACCAATGAAAAACGAGATATGGTAAAACTTTATTACAAGAATGATAGGAACAGTGTGAAAACATCGGAAGTGTATCTTAACTCGTATCCCAAGAGACGACAACCTCATCGAACTTTATTCAAATTATTGGATAGAAACCTCGCTGAGTATGGTTCGTTTGAAAAGCCCAGACAAAAATATGGGGACAGAATGGATGAGGAAAGTAAAAAAGACATCGTAAATGAGATATAATTAATGTTAACATTCATTTTAGGACGCAAAGTACCTAATCGATTATCTATTCGGAAAAAATGTTGACGAACGCGGCAATTTTCAAATACATACCGGGCATGCGTCGACTTTTGACTTAGTTCGAATTTCGGAATTGTTACTTTGCGATCAACAGAAAAATATTAAACCGTTTATGAAAAACTAATACATATTTTGTAGATAAATACGAATCCAGGTAAATCCACACGCCAGATACACACTGTTTGTATGTTTCTTCGCACACGTCTGTTTGGAGAGAGATCAGGAAAAGTGGTTTCAAATGCTACAAAATCCACATATCGCAAAAACTGCACCCTGGTGATTCTGAAAGGCGATTACAATTTTGTGATACAAAGGCTACCCGATTTTCCAGCTTTTCTAGAAAATGTTATTTGGACAGATGAGAACACTTTCACCAATTGTGGAATATTTTATCGAAACAATGAAACATTTGGAGCATAAACAATCCCCGGCAGTTTCGAGAATTACGACCCCAAGTGCGATTCAGTCTTAATGTCTGGGCGAGGCATTTATAAAAATAGGATTTTGGGACCTCATTTTTCAACGGAAATTTGAATGCTGAAATGTATTATCAGTTTTTGACGTCACTTTTGAAGACTATTTGGACGATTTACCATTAGCAAACTACAACAGTATTTGGTTCCAACAGATGGTGCTCCACCCACAACACAAGGCAAGTATCTGATTATCTTTCCGAAAAGGGTTTTGGGGACAGGTGGTTGGGGAAAAATGGGGGTAAGATGGCCCCAGGTCTCAGATCTCAATGTCCTCGATACATTTTTTGGGGGACTTAAAAAGAAATTTTTGGGGGGCGAATACCCAAAAAATCGGGGAAATTCAACTCAACATCGTTGGGAATTTTGAAGATTAAGAAGGAGAGAAAAAATAGTTTAAAAAACAAGAAATC